>VZRX01009002.1:0-28155 GCA_013398075.1 Notiomystis cincta | reverse complement strand
GAGATATTCCAGAACCACCTGGATTCAATCCTGTGCTGTGTTCTCTAGGATGAACCTGCTTGAGCAGGGAGGCTGCACCAGATGACCCACTGTGGGCTCTTCCAACCTGATCCATTCTGTGATTCTGTGAATACTGTTTCATAAGATGAGAAACTTATTATTCGCTTTTGTGCTAATACGTATTTTGATAACAGAATAATCTGAACCACATGTACCAGAAAGAAAATTATAGTAATCCCAGATGTACTAAATTTCTAAAGATATTCTGAGGGTCAACATAGGAGTTTTTAAGCTCCTAATCTTCAGAGGTTCAATGTATGAGTTTTTAAGTTCCTAGTTTTGGAAATACTGGATGCATATTGCTGATAAGAAATTATTTCTTTTTTTGTGCAACATGTTTTCTTTGGAAATATTCATTCATCTAAACCAAAATATTTTGTGGAAACAGGTAATTTTCAAAAAGCTTCTCGAGCATTATTGAACATTTTGTGTTAACACTTTCAAACTCAAACATTTCATGTTCAGGACCAGAACACTCTGCTAGAAGTTCACAAGTTGATGCATAGTCACATTGACAAGTGCTCATTTCATGTGGGAGAACCATGGCTGATGAAGTGGCTGAGCTGTATTATAACAAAACTACATTTTCCAACAATATTTCATTAGAAAAGATAACTTTCCAGGTCTTCCTTATGAAGTATGAATCCACCTGGGAGGAAAACACAAAGAAAAGCTGTCAGTTTACTTGTCGTTCCATAATGTGTGTATAATATTGGTGTAGGAAAAAATGAAATAAGCAGACCCCTGAATTTCTCAGAGTTTTACACAAAATGGGTAATTTTGCGAGGAATCACAGTGGGTCACCCAATCCAACCTCTCTGCTCAAGCAGGGCCATCCCAGAGCACATGGCACAGGATTTCATCCAGGTGGTTCTGGGCTATCTCCAGTGGAGACTCCACAGCCTCCCTGGGCAACCTGTTCCAGTGTGTGGTCAGTGCCACAGTAATGAAGCTCCTCCTCATGTTCAGGCGGATCAGTTTCTGCATTCCTGTGCATCAGTTCCTGCCCTAATTTCTAATACTACAGTCAGAAGAAAATGATTTTGAGTATTTTCTAGTAGTCAAGTGCACGCCTATGATTCTTCCTCCCCCCACCCTTTTTATAGGATACGTTTAAACAATAAGTACCTCGAGCTACAAGTAAAACATTAACAGGGCCAGGTGTGAGGTGGATGAACAAAGTTTCATGTCCTGGTATTTGGAATCTTAGATTTGGAATACATCTTTTCAGTAATGGAATTTCTTGCTCAATCAAAGATTTAAGAGCTTATGGGTTTTTGGGGTTATTTTAATGGAAAAAACCCACAGGGACTGAAAATATCCCATTATGAGCACAGTAATGAACCAGATCTGAAGTTAAGATTGAGAAAATAAGAAATTTGGAAGAAAAACAGAACAGTAAAATAATTTGGAATTTCCTGTTTAGTAGATAGCTTTCAAACTGGGAAATTTTGTCTTGAAAATTTTTCTCAAATTCCAAGCATAGGTTTCTTTGATCTGAAGATTGAGGTGGTGCTTTGTGACTGCATTTTTAAAACTCTGGAGACAGTTTTTTAAAAGGGGGCATAACTCATTCTCTGCTGTCATTTCTGTTTCCTGTCTCCTAAGTTCTGTATCTTTATCCTTAAGAAAACAGCATCATTAGATGTAAGTTCTGATGTTACTTTTATTCAGATGATGCTAAAGTGACCTAAAAGAGAGAAATCTCTATGTTCTGGCCAAGTATTAGAATGAAGCATAGCATTCTTTTTAATGTACATGTCTATTTATCATAACACATGGAATCAAAGCAGGCTTGAATACATAAATTAGCTGAGATTTATGTTAGCAAATAGAGCTTATGCAATCATCTGAAGTTTTCCACAGCAGGAATATGTTAACTCTGCCATTCTTGTAAGTGCAGCAGGGAGTGAGAGCTAAGACCACAAAGAAAAGGAGGGCAACCAGCCTTTTCCAAAAGCCTGGCCCTTGAGTGTTGGGCAGCAGCTTAACCTTCTGAATTTCTTTTTTTTGAAACATAAAGTGATTGAACTGTCAAGCCAAACAAGAACAAGAAATAACAGTGACAGAATCTGAGAGACAGTGCTAATTTAGTGTTTGGGAGTCATGCCACAAGTTTTCTTTTTGTGCTTGCAGACCTACATAGTAGCATGTGGATAAAAAAGAAATATTAGTGAAAGGAAGGAAGATGACATTTGAACCAAGAGGAGCTATGGTGTTTTTGCACAGGGAGAGTTCAAAGTCAGTGCAGTTTCACCTCCAACTCTCATTCCTGAAAGCACAGGCTCGTACTGGAATAGTGAAAAATTACTGAAGGTTGCTTTCCCTGTGACCCAGGTTGTGTTGTTACCTATTTGTTAGACTTCCCAACAAAGAAATAAGCATGCTCAAAATGAAGCTCCAAAGATTTGCGGGATGAGAAAAGGCAATGATGAAGTCCTCTCTAAAATAGATACATGGGAACAGAGTGCAACATGATATTTCATTCCAGCTCCTATGATCATTAGTAAGTTAAATGAGTTTATCAGGTAGGAAAGTTGGGAAGGAGAAAAGAGGGGATGGGCAAAATAAAAACTTCACAGCTATGACTGAACATATCCAGGCTAATTGTGAATGAGGCATTTGCTCCTGTACCAATGAATCCATGTCAAGGTGAAGTTTAGAACACTCCAAATCCAATGATTTGCTTGCATTTTTGGGTAAATGTCCAGTTACAGCAGCTTTCCAACTGTGCTGCCTCAGCTGCATTGCTGGCAGTGTCTCAGCTGGGAATTTTAAAGACAGTTCACATACACAAAAAAATATCTAGTATATGAGGAAAAAATGTCAGGATTTATTTGTCTCTGCTATGGCTTCTTCCCTGACCAGGTCTCTGACTAGCTTCTTGAAATTCCTTTAAGGCTTGTCTCAGATGGCAGGGGTGAGGATGTGAGGAGTAAGAAGCACAACACTAATGCTCTCATAATATGATCTGCCTTTTGTGATCTTAAAGATCACAGGTGATAGTAGCTGATCCTCTTCTGCTCTATCCCATTTAAATATCAATCTTCAGACAGCACACCAATCTCTGTCCAGATTTGCCTGTATTCATCTGCTGCCATCAGTCATAATCTGTGAAATTATTCACAGAGAAACTGGACTTTTCAGAGTTTTTCTTATTCTTGGTGTTCCTCAGCTCTACATCTCAGACATAAGTATTTTTTGGAACAGTGCTATCATATGTTTTTTCTCCTTTTTTCCACATAAATGTTTTTGTCTTGGAGTTACACACTAGATTTAAAACTGGCTTTAATTTACTAGAACATCTTGTTAACTTGCATTCCTATCAGGATCTTTCATCTCTAAAGCAGATTGCTTCATCAAAACTATTTATCAGCAAAACTTCAAAGACACTTAAATTAAATCAGGGTGACAACTTAGAATTCCTTAAGCCCCACGGAAAGCATAATAATGTTGCTCCCCTTTCTAATTTTGTGTTCAAAACTTTTTGTTCTACTTAATAGAGCAGCTGAAGAGAAGTAATCAGAAAAACATAGTTCCTATAGCAGAGCTGAAAGGAATGAAACAAGTTGTTCTTAAGTATGAAAACAGTGGTTATAGCCAGAGTGGACTTTTAACACATGCAAGTCAACACTTGTTCAGAAATGGGTAAAAACAAATTGGTGGGTCTAGATCAATAGGAAAGTTGCTTACATGTTAAGCTGGGGGTGATATATGTAAGTAAAGACTAGTAGCTCAGATCTGTGGTAAAGCTCAAGAATTTAAAAGCTCAGAGTTTTAGAAATAAGGACTACAGTTCTCTCCAAAGAATAAAATCCACGCATTCTTAACAGGTATACAGTGAGAGCATAATAAACACAAAACACATCTTCATATTAGTTGAGATGGAAGAAGTGCTTACCTAGATTTTAGAGGCAAAGTCTTCCAGAATCTAATATATTGTACTTCTAATTGTATAATCCCTATTTTACTCCATGCGTTTTCTGCTTTATTTGATATACTTGGGTTTCCAAGGGGTTAATTAAAACAGTAATAGAGACAACAATGTGATAGTTTGAGATGTAGTTTAATGGACTCGTAGAACAGGAAATAGAACTTTAAATTCTGGTTATCTTGGTGGATGACTGAATATGCCCAGCCAAGGCACTCAGAGCCCAGAGAGCCCAAGGTGTCCTGGGCTGCATCCAGAGCTCCGTGGGCAGCAGGGCAGGGAGGGGATTCTGCCNAGCACTGCACCCAGAGCTGGGGGCAGCACAGCAGGGACAGGGACCTGATGGAGAGAGCCCAGAGGAGGGCCAGGACCAGAGAGGGCTGGAGCACCTTTCCTACGAGGACAGGCTGAGAAAGGTGAGGCTGTTCAGCCTGGAGAAGGCTCCATGGAAATCTTATAGTACCTTCCAGTACCCAAAGGGAGCTTCAGAAAAGATGGGAAATGAGGGAGTGTAGAGATGGGAGGAGAGGTAGGCATTTTAGACAGAAAGACAGTAGATTTAGATTTGATTTTAGAAAGAAATTATGTATTGTGAGAGTGGTGAGGCATGGGAACAGCTTGACTGGAGAATTTGTCGATGCTGCATCCCTGCAAATGTGCAGGACCAGGCTGGATACGGCCCTGAGCAGCCTGACCTAGTGAAAGGTGTCCCTGCCCATGGAAGGGAGACTGGAAGGAGATACTCTTTAAGGTCTCTCCCAACAAAAACCACTCCATGATTCTGTAATAAACATCTGGGAAAATGAGACTAAATTTTTGTTTGGCACTTCTGTTTGTGTGAAAATGCAAATGACTTATTTACTACACACTGTGTTGCAGAAGATGGAAAACCCTTATTGTCAATTCATTGTGCCAGAAGGATAAAGGGATATACTTATATCATTAAAGGTTCAAGTCAACTTCTTATGGTTTAAAGATCCATGATTCTGGCTATGACTCCCATTCCCATTCTATACTTTAAGAAGATTCAATTTCAACTTTTCATGACAGTTTTGAGGGGTGCAGTGATGTACTGTGTGTATATAGGAGGAAAGAAAAAAGAAAATTCATGTCATGATATGCCATTATTACATTACCACTCTAAAAAACAAGGCACTAAGATGTAGTTTTAGGGAAATATCAGCTCAAATTTGTTTAATAAAATACTGGAATAAATTAAAAAAGGTAAGCCCATCTTTCTTTTGAACCTTTTTTCAGTGCAACTAAAGTAATTCTGAATTTGCTATGCACATGTGATCTGCCTCTCCATTCCCTGAATGAATTTGTATTCATTCAGAGGAGATGCTTTTTCATTAAGGATCATTCCTTGTCTCCCAATATGTTACTAAAAGAAATGTCTTGAGATGTTGCACATAAAGTTTCAACAAACAGGCACACTGCCTGTGATAAAGTTTTTTATTGTCTCATGAAAAATATTAAGAAATTTAATCCTGCTTACCCTTCAGTGAAAAAAGTTGACAAGAAGCTGAAGAACACACCAGCATGAGGTTTGCAAGACTCGTCAGAGAGTAATTTATCGTGCAGGTACATGTTCAAGAGCCTAAGCCCTGACACTTGCAGAGGGGATAGAGGGTTCCCATATCTTTTGGACTGTGCCACAGGAAAGTGGGATGGATGAGATGGTGCAACAGAGTGCTCCAACAGCTTTGTGCAGCTGTTGTCATGTCCCTATCCCTTGATCTGAATGCTGCTAAAATGAATCAGGGCTCTCTATACATAATTCACTGTCACTGGCATTGCTGCCTTTCTTAATTCTATAAGACAAGAAAAATTAAATTAAGAAATACAGAGTAAAACTACCTCAGAGAGCAGTCATAACTTTATGAGGCTGAGAACTTATATCCAGCAGTATAACTTCCAGTTAACACCAGAAAGCAATAATAAAAATTTCTGGAAATGCTACCTCAGGTAAGAGAAGTCATTGGTGCATTATTGAAATGAGTTCTATTTCTGCCTAGGAAACTCCCTCATATTTATTTTCCCTGAAATTTAACTCCTTTCAGTTAAGGATAAGCTTAAGCTTCACACTATTTTCTACAGCAAACAAATTTTGTATACAGTCATAAATGTCAAGCTTTGCAAGTGAAAAAATACCAGTATTTATTTAGTCCTTCCTGAAACTACAAAGAACATTTTTCCCTGTCTACAAATTTTGTTTTTGTCTCAAACATTACATGTCTGTCTGCACCTCAGACATCACTATTTATTAGTACAGTATGTTCTCTGCTTCTCCTAGTGTGTCAGAGGTATACGGCATTGACTTGGTGCCTTAAGCAAACAGGAGAGTAAAAGAATAATCAGATAGTCGATAAAAAGATTTTCAGTTAGAGTAGACTTTGACTTTTGTAATTCTTTGCAAATACCAGTTCATTTAAGGTTACCTTGTTTGTGCAAAGAGAGAACTTCTTGTGATGAGGCTTCAAATCCAGCCTGTTCATTGACAGGGTGGATCTCAGTAGCAATTTAACGTGACTGCAATTATAAAAACCTTCAATGTTAAAATAGAATGCTATATTCAATATTACATTTCTTCACCAACTTATCTTTTGGCATTCAAAGGAGAACAAACTATGCTAAAAGAATAATTTTTATCATGACTGCTGTTTCTTTACATGAAAGCTACTCTAATAGCTTGTCCTCATTAAAATAAATATGAAAATAAACTCATGGAGATCTGCAGCTGCAAAGACATCCTTTTCGTAATCAGCTGACCTTTATGAGCTTGAGGCATATCCAAATTTCCTCTAATCAGTGCCAAATCCTCCTCTTGTTTCAGAATCATTACCAATCTGAGATATCTTTATTCTGAAAAACATGAAAGAACTTTGGGTGCCCTCCCTCAGGTAATCAATACTACTTCACTACAGGCCTGACAAAAGCAATTTTCTTGGTAAAATAACAACTTAATCAAGGCTTGTGTCCTCCAGGTGGAGTCAGTCAGGAAATCAGAACTGACATATCTTTCTGTTCTGAAATGCTGAGAGAAATACAAATTCATCTGAACATAAAAAGAAAAAAAAAAATAAAAGGCAGTGATAAAAATATCCTTTGGAGAGTTCTTCATTCTCACTAGTGGAGACAGGGAACAGGTATTTTCACCAGGCAGAAGAGAGATCAGAAAAGCTCTGAGAGATGCTTTAGCCAAACCAAGATCAAAAGGAAGACATGCCCAAAGACAAATACCTGGACAGGTACAAGGGGCAGGAGGGCATCCAACAGGACTACAAAACAAATAGATTTTAGCAAGCAGATGAAAGGAACAGAGGACACAACCAAGAACTACAGCAGTGAGGGAAAAGGGTCAGGCTCCAGGAATGGGGAAACCAAGGCAGCAGCAGGGTCAAGACTGAAGTGGGGTGATCAAAGGAGTAACAGACACAGAGCAGGGGACGTCAGGCACTCCAGGACGTGAGACTTGCCTGCAGTTGTACAGTCCCAAAATATACCTTGTGTTCCCAACAAACTATGGGACAGCCTCCTGGGACCACTCACAGCTGCAGCAAGGTTACACAACTGTTGCAATAACAGGTTGTGGACGAGTGCAGGTCTCACATCCTCGGCAAACATAGGAGAGGCTTCCAGTAATCAGAGGACTGGCTGCAAACCACATTGTAGTCTTATCACATGCGCAGAGCTTCACATTGTCCCACTCCACTTTCCTGTGACCATTAATGAGCAAAGAGATCAAGCATTTAAAACACTTGCTATGAAGAACCTGAGTCTCCAAAGATAGCTTTATTCCAAACAAGGATTTAACCATGGTGATCATGAGGACAGCTGAACAGCCACAGATGTAAATAATGCTATCTAATTTAAAAAAACCCACCAAAACAACAAACAAACACCCTCTCCCTCCTCCTCCCCCACCTCCCAAAAAAACCCAAAACAAACAAAACAAAACAAACATACATACAAGCAAAAAAAACCCCAAAAACCAAAATAAAACACAACAAAACCCCCACAAAAGTCTGTAAGTCAAACTGGACATTTAAAAACGTTATATATTCTGCCCAGAACTACACAGGGCTCCAGAAGGTTGTCCAGCTAATTTTATGGAACTCTCTATCACAAGATACTATTGATATATTGCAATATTAGAGATTTTTTCCTTTAACTCTGCTGTAATCGTAATCCCTTATGGTTTAAGGTTGCAGAAATTTATGTGATAAAAACTAAGGAAAACAGAAAATATAAGGTGCAACAGAAAAATTCTTGATGATATCCTTAGTGTAGTGAGATTCTGATGAAATTAATTAGGAATTAAAGGGTGAAAGACTTCCTTCTCTGAAGAAATACCCGGGCTTACTCATTTAAAGATACCAATTAAAATCTTGGATGTCAGCCACTTGTGCTGGTACTCAATGCTGAACTGCAAGTGAACTGATAAACACACATACGCTTTTTAGATGCAAATTCTATTCTTGGCTAGATTTTGAAAATTATGCTAAAATATTTATACCAACTAGATACTTTAGTTATGAAGGCAATACATCTTAACAATTAGATTTTATTATTTAATAACGAAAGAGTATGCAATATTTCAGAAATTCACACAGTTCCCTGTTGAACTGCCTGTTCAGAGTGGTTCTGAAGTTTCTCACTAAGTATTTATACACTCCACCCTGTTTGTACAATCCAGTTCTCCAAAGGACATGGCCTACACATGCTTATTTCACACCTTCAGCCCAGTTCATATAGAGAACATCCTGCCTGGTATTTCTGACATGCACAAAATCATTTCAGATTATGATAGTCTAAAAATAGACCCTATTTCAACCTCACAATTCTTCAAGCTTCTGCCAGGCTTTAACTGCAAGGTAGATGCAGACTTTTTAATAGGGCCTGCTGCGACAGGACAAGGGGTACAGGTTTTAAATGAAAGAATGGCAGTTTCAGGCTAGGTTTAAAGAAGTAATTTTTTGACAATCAGGATGGTAAAACACTGGAAGAGGTTGCCTAGAGACGTGGAGAATGACTGAAAACAAAATGCCCGAAAAGATTCAAGACCATGTTGGACAGGGCTCTGAGCAATCTGGTCTAGTTGAAGAAGTCTGAGCTGATTGCCAGGGAGGTTGGACTAGAGGACTTTTTCAAGTCCTTACCAACTCAAACCATATAATTCTATGATTTTATAATTCATTAACAATGTTTTTTATTAAAAAATAAAGATAAGAACAAGGTTGTTACCCAACATAGAGGTTCTCAACTCGAACTATCTGAATGAGATGAAAACAGCCTAGGAAAATTAACAGAGCTTTGCTTCTAAGCATATTGCCCACAGTACCTGGCACTGCATTGTGAGATGAAGATGTACCTGAACATTCGAGTTAGTTTTAGATTCAGGCATTTTAAATGGTTCTATGAGGGAATTTTAATTTTTTTTCCCCAAATATTTGCCTGTGGAGCTATCTAATACTAAAATAAATAAAGCTACATCAATTTTTGTACAAGTAGAGGTGTTACATAGAAGTAACCTGGGGGGTCCTGAGTGATGCCAAGCTGAACACAAGCCAGCAGTGCCCTGGCAGCCAGGAGGGACAGCCCTGCCCTGGGGGCATCAGGGACAGCATCACCAGGTGGGCAAGGGAGGGGATTGTCCTGCTCTGCTCTGGGCTGGGGCAGCCTCACCTCGAGTACTGGGGGCAGTTTTGGGTGCCACAAA
This sequence comes from Notiomystis cincta, assembly GCA_013398075.1. Classification (NCBI taxonomy): domain Eukaryota; kingdom Metazoa; phylum Chordata; class Aves; order Passeriformes; family Notiomystidae; genus Notiomystis; species Notiomystis cincta. The sequence continues at coordinate 18,442 of VZRX01009002.1, read as the reverse complement.
AAAGACATTTAACTATTAGAGTGTCCAAAGGAGGGTCACAAGGATGGTGAAGGACTTGAGAGGAAGCCTTGAGAGGAAGAGGCTGAGGTCAATTGTTCTGTTCAGCCTGGAGGAGACTGAGGGGAGACCTCACTGCAGTTACAACTCCCTTGTGAGAGGAAGAGGAGGGGCAGGCACTGATCTCTGCTCTGTGGTGACAGTGACAGGACCCGAGGGAATGGCCTGAAGCTAAGTCAGGGGAGGATTAGGTTGGATATTATAAAAAGCTTCTTCACCCAGAGGGTGGCTGGGCACTGTAACAGGCTCCCCAGGACAGTGCTCACAGCACCAGCCTGACAGAGTTCAAGAAGCATTTGGACAATGCTGTGGGACACTTGGTGTGACTCTTGGGGTGTCCTGTGCAGGACCAGGAGTTGGACTCAATGATCCTTGTGGATCCCTCCAAACTCAGCATATTCTATGATCTTATAATTCTTACTCCTGTCTATTAAAAGTCAATGAAACTTTGTTTTAGGAATAATAAAGGAAATTCTACCATTCCTATGGCAAGGGCCTAAATGGACCAGAAGTCATTAATTTGGTTTGTAGAACATCTGACCCTGACATTCACTTTAGATAGTTCTCAAACAGCCAACAGAAAGCCAGGAAGGTCCAGAATTTATTAAGACTTACTGAAAAAAGAAACCTAATTTTGCATAAAATATATAACAACACAAACATGTGGCTGGAGAAAAAAAAGTTATCAGAGAAATTAAAGTATGAGCAGAACTTGAAAAAGAATAAAATATATAATGTGAACAACCTCTTTTTAAAGTGGCTTGACAGAATCCCTCAAATAAAATGACCTTGACAGTTAGTATGATTGAGGGATATTATTAACACATTTTGTATATGCATATCCATGCATATTCAAAAAAAAATCACTGAAAATTGCTGGCTAGAGAATAATACAGATTTTGTTCTTCCCATTTGAAAGCATGGCTATCATCAGAGCAGTATTCCATATTTTTATGAGGCCAAGTCTGAAGCTTTTTCTGTAGGAAACACACACTTAAAAATAAAAATAATTGGATAACTTGAAGGCATCAAGGCTCACAAAACCAATGGAAAACTAGAAGTAATCACTCTCCAAGAAACTACAGGAGAATAAATGTGCATTTTTAAAAGGTTAAGTCTAATGTGCCTCTCAGTGTCAGACTGTTGAACTGGTACCCTGAAAACAACTAACCTTCCAAGAACACTAAAGCACACATTTAGAAATGCTCAGAAAGACACAAATTGGCCATTCTAGGAACAGAGGCCTGGAAATTTAGTTTTGTACATCTTGATTCATCCACCCCATGGCACTGAGTTCTGTGCAGCTGAAGTAATAGACCAAATAATACTTTGACAACAGAGCTGCAGACGTGAGAAGAGAACTTTGAATCCCTGTGGAAACAAAGACCTGTGATGTCCTTTTGAACTTGCACAGTGAGACAGTTCCCTGTGCGCTGGGCCTGCAACACAAGAAAAAATCTCCTGCTGACATTCAACTGAAATGGAAAATTATCTGAAGTGCAAATCACCATTCATTTGTACCTGTGATATAATTACATGACAGGACTTTTGTCAATCCCTTGCTCAAGAACTTCAAAGATTATGTTAATATATAGACATCATCTTCCTTTTAGAAGTGGATTTCTCAATGATCTTTCAGAAAGACGGGACTGTAGTATGGAGATTCTTCATACATTTATCCTGAATGGCAGTAACTGGTGAAAAAGAAATAGATCATTGTTTTTACATAAAGCAAGACCCATCACATTTTTTTTCATTTGATGTACTTGATAAAATATATGTACCAAAAAAAAAAAGCCTGGAGAAATAAAATAGTTAACTCTTGGTGTTTGCTAGTATATCCTTTTAATTTAAATGACATTTGTTTCTTCTTGTCTTGTGAAGATTTTAAACTTATCCATCTATAATTTAAGCCAATGTTTTTGTCTTATAATTGGTATTTCTTTATGCCTTTTGTTCTCTTGTGAGTAATCAGAGATTTCAAACAGAGTGAGGGAGCAGGCAACCCAAGAAAAATAGCAATTTATTTCTAGGAGTGCTATGAACCACTCATTACAAAAACTTTCATGTTGCTTGACATATCTCCATATTTGCAAAGGAAGGAGAGCAATGTAGAACAGTCAGGAAGACAAGCAGCTCCTACTGGCATGAACAGGGCAATTAAATAGTGACTCTTTTATCACTGATTCTCCAGCAAAAGCAACACAAGAATCTTTATCCCTGAACCACAGTTTTCTACCTTTTGTGAAGAATCATCATGTTCTCACTCCTGCCACTAGCCTTCATGGAATAGTTAGCTACTGTTAGCAGCCAGTTCTTAATGTCCTTTAAACTTTTACTACGAGTCTACACCATTTGTTTTGAAATACACATGCTCTAAAACTGGGATTGTGAACATCAAGTTATTGAAGTGTAGCCACTAATAAAAAAATTAATTATCATCACTAAAGCTTGGCTTTACCATCAAACAGCCCCTTTATAAAATGTGCCACTCCACAAAGGGTCCTGATACTGAAGAATAGGGAACCTGTCGCCCTTTGAGAACTAATTCTTTCCAGAAAAGTTACAGTTACAGTTAAAATCATGGTATTGACAATCATGTCATTATTTCCCTCTCTGTTAAAATACTTTGCTGTGAAATCCTGGAAACAATAGACACATGCTTCACACAAATCTGTTGACTACACTTCTTTGTCCTAGGAAATTAGGTAGAAGGATATTAGGATCTTTAAAAGTTATTCCATATTATACATATTACACCAATTTGAACAAAAAAGCCAGAAATCAACCACAATAAACCCCCACAATAAAACACTTTAAACACACTTTTCACAAAAGAGATTTGTATAAAGCAGTCCATGGAAAAATAAATAATCAGGAGAACTATCCAATCATCTAAAGTAATGGAATAATTTATAAACTGAAGAAATGAAAAAAGAGTAGAGGAAGAAATGCTGAGGAATTAAAATCCAGAGGTTGCACAATGCCACCATCATGGAGCTGGAGTGTTACTCACATAAGAAATTGCAGGAATCTCCTTGAAAGCTGGTCAACATAAATCATAATATTAATATACATATTAAGCTAAATTTCTAAACTGTCTACTGCCGTACTAACCATCTATTCTCAGGGCTTAAAACTGGAGGATCACACAAATATCCTTAGAGGCAAATATCTGAATTAATTTGAATTCTGTAAATCTTGCTTGACTTAACACAATGGGCATTCTGTCTCAGCAGAGGCTTTATCTTATTTGAAGAAAGGAAGAGTGATTCATTAACTTCATCATGTTTCGTGTAAGGCTACATGAAAACAATGACTCCTTGAAGGCAAATCTGTTTTATTTTCCTGATCTGGAAAGAGCAATAGCTGGGAAGCTCAATAACCTGTATGCAGCATGGGGTACTAGGCAAAAGTGCTGCTAAAATATTCCTATCTGATGTGGGTAAGCAAAAAATAACTTTAGAAATGGCAATCCAGAAATGAAGAAGAAATCTTGTCCTCAGGCAAGTGGGCAGAAATTTCTTTCCATGATATTCAAGAAGGCAGTAGCAGTATATCCTCACCTTACTTCCATTTATTGTCAGCAGTCTATCATTGTGTTTATGGTATGAATCACTTCTGCTGTTGCTTTGTTGGCAGCCTGGGAGAAATCCCAATTACCACTGCTGAGGCTGAACAGATTTAATACATACTAACATTTGGTCTGTTTCAACCAGCAACAGAGAGAAGGAAAAAAGATTCTTAGAGAAAAGTGACCTTACAGAGTGCTGTATTACTTCTTTTCCGTGTCTGTTTTCATTATTTCTGTACACCCATGGAACAAAACTTTAAAAGAAAAGCAGGTAGGCAGACCTGGAATCCCAGTGCCAAGGGGGCCTCCCCCTTTTTGACCTTCTGCCCAGCCTGCTCGGACACTGCTCCCAGATGGGATGGTTTCAGTGTCTGTGCCTCAGCACCCCTGAAAGCGTCTCTGTGACTGTGTTCTCTGTGCTCTGGGTGTAAGCTCCACCCGGGAACAGAACTCTGGATGTTGTGGGTCTCTCTGGTGAGCTCGGACTAGCAAACAAAGCAGGATTTCAGGGTCTTTTTGTTTCTTCCTCATTAAGCCTCAGAATTTGTTTCATTTCAGATATATACCCTATGGCAGAAACCCAAGCAAATCAGATTTCAGCAGGAGGAAGCGTACAACACAACTGTGACAATTTACAATTGAGTGGGTGAGGATTTGTTGCCAGCGCATGGCTTAATTAAATAGAACCCAATTTTAAAAGGTTACCCTGTGTGCAGCTGTTAATATGTAAGCACTCAGTACTGAAGGTGGAGAAAAGCTTCAAGGCAATTTATTCATTTAAACAACATCAAAAAAGCACCTAAAGAGAAAATTGGAATTGATTTTTTTTTTTAAATTCTAGTTTTATTAGTTGAACCAGGTCCTTAGGTAGCAGATTGAAAATTTGTAGGCAGAAAAGTGCACAGCAAAGTTGACAAACTCTCAGGTTCCTATTCAACAGCAGAAGGAAACAGAATAGGACAGAAAATATTTTTACACAACAAGTAAAAGCTGAGCCTGCCAAAGATGACTACAGTTGCAGCTATGTTACTGCCAACAGTGCATATGTTTCATATGGGCAGCTGAATGCTCTCTATTCAGTGTGTAAGAATCCTGTTCTCCTGACCTATATTAACTGGAAATGCTCTAAAATTTTCTGAAACAGAATTCTCTCACATATAATTACTCCCTGCTCTGTAAACTTCTGAAGGTTTCTTTACACATGTATAGCTGGGCTATTGTTCTCAGTATTGCAATGAAAAGATAGTTGCCTTCACTTAAAATTCAGAGAAAACAGCCAAACCCCAGTAATTCCAAATATGACTAGACTGCACCCTAAGTGGGCTTCTTGGCAAGCCCAGAGAGTCCAGATGAGATACATTGTGAGAATATGTTAAATCTCCCTGCTGCTGTCCACGCCCAGGTTTTCTCCTTAGAAACAGTGTCCGTATATGTGCCTGTGTGAATGGAAAACAGCACAGATTTTGTCCTACAGGGAATCAACGTGCTCAGGGCAAGTGTCCAGGTCTGGAAACTGGGAAGGTTTCCCAGATCCCAAAGTACAGACATAGACACTGAGAGACAGGGTCTGGCTCCTCAGTTCTCTGGTTTTCATAATCCAGTTGTCCAAAAGGGTCTGAAAACTGGCCTAAAAATCTTCACTGTCCACTGGTTTTTGATAAAAGTTGTCTTCAGGAAAGAAAGAAGAATCGTGAATTCTGATGTGAAAAGCTTCAGATCCCAGCTCTCAGGTCCTTGTGAATCAGTTTGTTCAGAAATCAAAATAAAGACCCAAATAAGGTTCTCAATTGAGACAGAGGAGAAAACATCCACCACTAAAGCAAAGCATGCGAGAAAACACATTTCTGAGGAAATGCTGTGCTACAGCTGTTGAATAGCATCCTGTAAGCAGAACAAACAATATAATCCCCTAGACATTCCTTCTGTAGGCTTAGGAGAGAGCACTCAAAAATAAAAATACATGGAAGAGAGATAGCTACACCCAAATATGCCACCAAGAGTGGAAAATCCATATATCTGCTAGAAATCTATAGCCAGTGCAGTGGCTATAGTCAGTACAGTATTTCCTCCTGTCCAATGGATCTGTGGCCGATGTAGTCTATGGAAAAATTTCTAGTCTTATAAATCACCATTTCTGATTTTCAGAGGCTTTTCCAGGCACTTCTCACAACAAATATTAAATCACACCAAAACTCAAATGCACTGGTTTTACATCACATGTGCCACAGGGTGTACAAGTGACATATAAAAATAAACACTTCCACTTCTCACTGAAACTCTAGATAGCATTTTTTTCTTAAGAGGTTTTTCACACAAAACACTGACTAAACTACTTTGCTTGCTATCTGGATCAGTCAACAAAACAATAAATGAAGGTGATGTAGTAGTATGACACAATATTCTCCCATTTTCTTCTCAGAAAATATTCACATAACATTTGGAGTGATAGTGATCTAATCCCTCCACTAAAGTTGCACTTTTCTCTACGTACTTCTGACCATCAGAAGACAGTTAAGGTGGCTGATGTAAATCTCACATGTTGATCTCCTCCAGGCTACTAGTAACTTCATCTACTTCAGTGTCAGTTGCCAAGGGAACCAACAAATTGAGTCCATGATAAACACGGTAATCAATTTTAGTTATTTCCTCTGCCTTTCTCTACTAAGCCAAAATGTCCTTTTATCTCATTAAGCTGATCAAGCACAGGTTTGGTCTCTTGTTCACTTAATATAGCTCTTAGGAAAAACAATCCCTCTGCTGCATTACAATGGTGGAGCTTCACAGCTGGGAGGACTGAAAACTAGCCATATTCACAAATTGCAAACCAAAGCTTGTGAAAGTGGCACAGCTCTTAGTAACTGACTTAGGAAATGCCCAGTTCTTGAAAGGCAGACAGGCAATGTGGACATATGCGCTGGATTTAATTTGTTCTTCGTTTTTTCATTCACAACTAGAGAGAGCTAGCTGAACTGAGAAGAAACAAACCAGGAGGAGGCAAATTGTGGGCTCGTACTTCAGACACACATTAGAAAAAGACACCTAAGAAAAGCTTGATGGAGCAGAATAACAATGAGATGTAAATCTAGAAAAACATTTTGGAGAAAATTTTTAGTGGAAGAAGTGTTGCTATTATAATCTTAGCATAGACAGTTAATGTGGTTACCATTTAAAGTCCCTAAACCATTGGCTGAATATCTTTGGATGTTTTCATCCTTCTCTTCTGCTGATAAAGTCAGTCTGGAAGGACTGGAAACTGCTGCCAAGGAAAAAGGTTGGTTCTGCTGGCTTTTCCATAACAGCTAGACTTAAAGGTAGCACTGTTACTTAAAGGTAACTATAGTCCTACCTTGGCTTTGATACCTTCCCAAAAGGTTTAGCTTTTGAACCAGATTTCAGTTTCATTGAAGATTTCCTGGACTATCATGTTGATATGCATATTTGGTATCTGGACTGACTAACTCAGGAAAGACTAAGAATCCTCCCAAAAACATTAACTCAGGCCTGTGTCTAAACACAGATACCTTTAATTCTATTTTTATAATGCTATCAGATATTTATTGTACTTTTATGGCACACACAGAAATATCCCAGATAAAGAGATTATAAACTTTTGGAAAGGTTCCTTTGAAAGTTGCCAGGGATAAAAATGTAGTTAGAAAGTTTAGAACTGGAAGATCCTACCTTACTTGTTCTGGCTTCTTAAACTCTTACTCTTGCCAAGATGTTACCATAGGGAATGGCTTTGAACAGTCCTGAGACCTGAGTTCTGCAGTAGCTCTGCCACCCTTCCTCAGGCTGGGATAACACACCAATGAAACCAATGACCTGGAAAGTGTTTGGTAATTTGCTCGGAGTCCAAATCATCCAGTTATGACCTAGGAAAAGAAAATCTCCTCAGCGTTTAGAATATAGATAATTCAGAGAATTGTTTTAATGGACTATTCTCATATTCAAATGTCAAAAGGTCTGCTGAGATGTCCCATTACTAGACTGCCTTTTGAGACCTGGCCCTTACCCAAGAAAACAAATTATTACCAGAAGCACTGTACACTTCCTGTAGACAACAATTCTACAAGTTCTATAAATATTTCTGCCAACAAGATATTCTACTTCTTAATTGTAATAATACTACGTGTCTTTTATTGTATTTTGTGATAAGCCATAAAACAAGAGATTATCTTCTGTGAAAACCATAGGACATATTTACTCTTTTTATGCTGATATTTTTGTGCAGTTTTTATCAGATCTCTACTTTTTAAGAGAGAGGGGAATAATTTGTCATGTTATAGTTTACTTACAAGACCATTATTAAAGCATCATAACATTTATAAAGCATGCTTAGCATTTAATACTGCTCTCGGTTGCTTTGTTAATATTTCTTAAACAGCAACATAACTAATAACACACGTTAAAACCATTAAAAAGCAAAAGATATTTCAATATTAACCATTGCTTTAACACTCTATTCAATCTCTTCTTTTGTAGATGGAAGAAAAGGAAGGTGATTTTTATATATGCTTTGATTTAGCAATTCAGGTTGAACAAATAAAGGACAGCTCTGAGGAATAGATAATTAAAATTACAAGCTGTAATGATTGGTGGGTTTAGAGGGCAGCCTCAGTAGATGGTCCAACCTTTTAGGACATATCAGGTTTTGTTAAACCCTAGCAGTAAGACAAATGTACAAAATAAATTTAAATACATGACAGGTGTGCTGCAAGCACCTTCAAATGCTTTAGCATCTCTCTGTGGATTTGTTTATTCTGATTCTCTGGTAGCACTGAGAGTCTCTTGCTACTTTTTCTGCGTGGCAAATTGAGTGCAATGTAGAGCAATCAACTGTGATTCTAAGCACTGAAGAGGGGTTTTAATCTCCATGGCCTCTAAGGAGCTTTAGCTGCTGGAAGTCCTGGGGATGCCATTTGGAGTGATAGGAATTCAGGACTCATCAGTGATTTCTAAAGAGTACATCACAGAATGTGTTGACCACAAGCAACACAGGGCTGTGAGAAATATTGCAGAGTGCTCTTTTAATTGCCACCAATTGTCACAGTGCCTTGGCTCAAAACATGGGGACAACTAAGAGCATCTGACCTTGCTTCCTTTCTGTCAAGGTCAGTCTGGAAGAGCATCTCTTTTCTCCTCTCCTTGCACTCAAATTACTCTCACAGGCACTGTCACTGGCAGAATCTCTTTAAAGCTTGTGCTTCCTCCCCTGGCAGAACTGGTCCCGGAATTGGGGACCTGACCAACAAATGCAGGAAGCTTCATATTCAGAACAAGATTTATCTGTGGTTCTGGGCTATAGCCCCTCTTTCTATACATGCTGCTTTGCAGGTAAGAGGGGATGGGAGGGCTTAGAAGACAGTCTGATGAGCATACAGAGGGGCAAGGGCCTCTACAAAAGAGGCAAGCAGAATGGGAAGAAATGCAACTCATAATGATGAGTTTTTGTTTCAGTCAACTGGAGTTTGATTTCACTCCTTCTTCTGGGCACAATCCTTCTTCTTGCCCCTCTCTCTACATGTCTTCTCCCTTTCTATTTGTATTTGATCATTCATGAGGAGGAATTGCTCTTTACAGAAACTGTTATCTCATCTGCTCTGCAGTTCAGCTAAGGCATATCTGACTAAAGGACAATTCAACAAATGAAGCTCTAGTTATGTGCTTAAAAGCTTTCAAAGTCCAGTCCATGGTGGAATAAATGAGTAGCCTCAGTCCACTGTGGGATAAATGAGTGGCCTCAGGAATGTTTTAGCAAAGATTTGCACCAAAATAAATCTGGATCTAGACATGACTCTTCTTTTAAAGCCATTTCAAGGCTGACAAGTCAGTTTATTTGCTTCATCTCCTATGCGGCCAAAACTAAACTGATGTATTAAATTTTTATAAGGCTCCTATACCTTCATCATTACTCTCCTTCCTACCTCTAACTCCCTCTCTTAAATGGCTACTAGTATGTAGTTAGAGTGAAATACAGTACTAAAATATTTATCTGTAAATAACAGCAATCCTAAAGGCTGCAGATGTGCTTGACCCTTCTTCACCGTGGATTGGATTGAAAATACATTTGTGAGAATTACCATAGTTTTTATAAATTCTGTTTAGACTTTAAATTACTATCTTTTGATCATAAGTAAGCAATTTAAGGTATTCCACTTAATCATTTATGCTACTGTGACTTTAACATTTTCAAGCTGATACAAGTTAAAGTTCATCCTCAATTTTAATATACTTAAGGTTTTAGAGGATTCAATTGCTTATACCTATACAAATAATTATTTTTCAATTTTGAATTTAATATATGCAGTATAATTATTTGATCTTTCAGAATTATCTACATTGCTTGAAACAGAAATACCAAGTGCCATAACACAAAAAACACTACCACAATAACTTTATAATTAATTGAGAAAGTGAGCATTTTATTTCCTACCTGCCTGTGGAGTCCACAATATTCAGAGTCTGCCTTGTGCTAAACAAGCTGTTCTCTCTTTAATGATGTCCATTTAATTATGAATGAAACCATGATATCATAAACTAACAGATATAAAGTAATTCTTTCACAGAAAAACTAAAAGAATGCCACCAGAAAATCAGGTCCGTCATATTTCTTTCAAATTACTACTGGCCCTCAAATATACAGGATACAGACATGATTTTTCAGATATGTTTACTAGACTCTAACTTTGCCTCGAGCTCCACATTTTCTTATGCTGTCTTGTTTTTTTGTAATATATACATGTTTATAAGATGTAATTAGAAATCTGCCTTGGGTAGAGAAACATATCTGTCTGGAGTCTGTCAGTATTTGAACCCTGATTTGCACTTGTCTGGCAAATATCAGCTACAGAATACCCATGAAATATTTTTGTACCTCATCCCAGACCACCAAAACTTAAAATATCAAGGACTTAAAAAATCACACAAGCTGTGATGACATTAGTCATGTACTAAAGTGTGTGTCAGGATAAGGCCTGACAACAGGGGAAGGCTGTGAAATGAACACAGATAATTCTCACAACCACCAAAGAAGTTATTCATAAAGCAATACCACTCATCATATGGTATCTAGCCATCATCACCATTGTGGAATCTAGCCCCATCTAACCACTATTTTTCTCAGATTTGAATGCACTGAAAACTACTAAATGCCCACTTAATCCATTTTGTGCCCATGTACACTATGAGGCATTTTATTATGTGATGGGAAAGAAAAATTAACAACATTTTGCAGCATTCACTGGGAGTTGGGGTTGTGGATGGCAAATGGGGAAGAAGAAAGATAAAAAGTAGGCAATTTTTATGGTTTTAGCTTGGACATCTATTTAATTCCAAATATTCATCGTAATGAGAAGAAATGAAACAGTGAAGAAATTTTATCTCCTTTTCAGGATTAGTAGGTATAGCCTATTGTTAGCTGCCTGGTTTAGGATCCAAGTTAATATTTCAAAATAACTCCTGCAGGCAAATTGTTTTCACTATCTGATGAGAGACAGTGAGCTCGTTTGCATGGTGATATTTAGCCTGTGACACTTTTACAGCACTTTGACAGTCTGCAAAATAGAGTGGCCTCTGTAGCCTTTGGAGAATGATAATTACACAGCTCAATTTCATTTATTTAGGATGTACAGGCATAGTTATCTTTAAATGGCTGAAATTGCCTGACACTGAAAAATAATTCCACCCTGCTTCCCTTGTAATTGATCCAGCTGGAATAATCTGGTATTTCATACCTGTGTCATCTTTTCATGTGAGTAATCAATCTGAATGATGCTAACTAATACAGCACAATACAAGAGACATGAACTCCAAATGCTGAGCTTTTCACCACAGGAAACATTGTTCTTCGTGCTCAGTTTGGCAGACCTCACTCATTAAGTGACCACCAAATGGCAAACAGAGGCTGGTGCTGATGGGAGACTGTTAAACTACACAGCATGAAACATGTCAGCTTCCCCAGGCAGGGTCAGACATAAATCCTCCTGTTTCTTCACAGTAATGCCCAGATCTTATCTGAGAAGCACAGCCAAACCTGTCCTGATAATGATTTCCATTAGGCAAACATCCACTTCTGGCCACTTGGAAGTGTTGTCCAGTTACCACTTTCATTCTTTAATTGTCAGTTAATGATCCAGTGATGAATTTTGCCCTGGATCTGTCTGAAGGACAAAGATTCAGTGCCAACATTGCCTCTCAAAGCAATTAGCTGGAGAACCCCAGAAGCCAAGGAAATTTACCTTGGTCTTGACAGATATTTCTGAAAGAGCAAAAGAGCTCAGAGTACCTGCTATTTCTAAAATAAAAAGAAAAAAAGAAAAAAAGTGAAAACATTTGGAGACGATAATATTCAGACAACTTAAGGACAACTCAATCTTCACTGTGTGCTTGTTTCTCCAGATCATTGACAAAAACATTGAATAAAACCTGTCCTTCACCAGCACTATGGACTTGGTTTCCACCACAAAAAGCCCTACCCTTTATTTTCTACACCTTAATCAGTTTTCAGTCCTCAAAAGGACTTGCCCCCCAGACCCATGCCAATTTACAAAAGAGAAAACACTCAGAAATTCAACCTAATTCAACCTAATTATGATCAAGAATTGGACCCTTTCAAAATTTTCCATGGTATGTACACACATGCAGACACAAAATGAGCTGTTAATAAGACCATGTCAGGGGGAAGGGGGGGAAGAGAGACAGGGAAAGAACCTCTGCATTTATTCATTGCCTCTTTTTTTTCATGTCAGGGAGTGCTACAGAAACTCTACTCATGATCAGGAATATTAAATAGTGCAAGAACAGTACAGATGGTCCAGTGCTCTAAGGAACACACACATAATTAGAGACACCTCAAATTAATAAAACAGACTGTAAAGGGAGGTCCATAAGTAGCCTAAGAATATTTTTTTTTCAGCATTCTTGACCATAAAGGATGCCAGAAAGACAGCTATAATGAAAAAGCTCACAAAGTAAAACAATTAAGATGCTATAGAAAATGTGATGTTGGGAAAATGAATGGCTAGTACAAATTAGTGGTATCTAGGAAACCTGAAAAAGTGAAGTGACAAGGTAAAAGTATTTATTTTCTCTAGATGTAATAATAAACAAGGGAAGCTGCTGGTAAATACAAGTGAGTAAGCCCCACTAAACCACAAAATATGATTGAGAAAACCACAGTTACATCAGAGGGGAAAAAGCCTCCCCAGTAGAAGTATCCAAATGACACACATAGCGTTGTTTCCCCAAAGGCTATTCCAAAACAGGTAGGAATGATGACACTCATAAGATATCTGCATAATTAGAACATGAAAGCACACAGCAAAGATCCCTCAGAGAACAATCATCTATCTCTGGTCAATTGACTTTTTAAGCATGATCACAAAATGCTGGATTATGGAATTAGTCAATATGTTACTTGGCTTCCAAAACAGGGACAAAACGCAACATATATTGGCATCTAGCCATCACAAAATAAAATAAACAAACAAAAAAAAACCCCAAACAACAAAACCAAAACAAAATAACCAAAAGCAAAGCCCTAAAGAGCAAGAAAAAGGGACTCTGAGACTGGAAATTCCTGTTGAAAGATGGCAATTGATGGGCCACAGACACAGAGGACATGAGGAATCCTATGTTTCTTTCTCAGAAACATGACTTCAGAATTATATTGTCACTTCAAGAGTATTTTCTTCTTTCGTGCCATGCACAAATTCTCCAGATCTGTTGAATATAACAGTTTCAGTTGTTATGCAAGATTGGCTGAGACTAAATATTTCTTCATATTGAGTGGGCCACTGTAATGAAGAGTGTAAGATCAGCACACTTGGAAAGTAACACGATCTTTAAAGTGTATTTATACTGAAAACAGGAATCTGACTGGAATGTATTACAAGAGGACTTGAGAGTAGGTATTTTAAATAAAGCCCATTTGCTTTTAGCCATCAGTCATGTTGAGCTCATACCATGTTCCATTCTTGTTCAAAGTACCTAAAACCCACAGATCCAATACAAATATTTCAAAGAAACTTGTTTGGGAAAAAAGTTAAGAATGCAATGTGGTGCTGCAGAGATTAATTGAGCTACCATGTTCCAAGGTAGTCTGTAATGAAATTACTAAAAGCTGCCCTGGAGTTTTCATTAGCACTAATACATTTGTGCTTGAGACAGAAATGATTGTGTTTTTCTTAATACAGGATAATTTGGTTAGGAAGCAAATTTGATTATTCTTGTAATCTTTCTGCACACTAATGATTTGAAAGCAGTATCCAATATACTCAACATACCTCACTGAACAGTGTAGCATGGTTGGCATGGCATTGGCTATGAGAAACACGGGTATGTTTTGAGCAGCAAGCCCTCCCCTTCCTTGTTTATCTTATATCAGTGTGGAGGTTCTGTGGGTCATGCACATGTCCTGGTGGCAGTGCTCATACTTGACAGGACATACACATGCCATGACCCCACTGCTTGCAGAGCTCTTGGAGCAGAGTGCAGCAGTGCTGTGCTTTATCCCCGGCTGGCAGCTCAGCCCTCGCTCGCTCCTGGGCCACCATGAGGAAAATCAGGTCCACCCCAGCCAAAACCTTCACAGTTGTACCTCTGCAGGCCTGTTAGACAGATATGGATAGCTTCAATAATAGGTCTGCTCCTGGAAGAGGAAACTGAAAAAGAGACAAAGACCTGGAAATTATTCAGAAAAGAAGTCTAAGAATGATTCTGAAAATCCATTCCTTAAGCCCACCTGGACAAGAAGAAGTGGTCTGCAACTGCATACAAGAGGAAATCTCTAACAGCAGATGGTTCCTTCATCAACCCCAAAAGGCATAACAGAATTCAGCAATTACAAACCTACACTAGAGAATCTTATTGTTTTCAAGTGCTGCAACAATCAGTGTGGGTCCACAGGGTACCCTCTGTTAGTTGAACAGTGTAGTTTAAATCATTGATTGGGTATTTGTTATTCTGGTACAGAAATTATTGTCTTATGAACATTTGTTTTGCAGCAGGTCAGGATGATGCATTATAAGTTTGGCCTCTGCTCTTAATATCCATGACCACGCCTGTTTCATTTATTACAAAGGCCATATTCTGGCATTCCAGGGGACTTTAAATACTCTTTTTTCACCCCTGGTCATTTTTACTGAACAAGTTTGACACTATAAGCAGATTCCCAGAGACAGTGATGTCAGAAAGTGAATAAATAAGTGAAATGAGAATAAAAAATGAGTGGGACAGCATCTTGAGAATCCTACCTACCATTTACCTGCTGCTTTTGCCTCAAAGTACTTTTCGAATATTTATTACATGATTATTATAATAATTTGAAGACTAGAGAGATTTAGTAACAAACACTTAAATAAAAAACTGTGTAAGAAAACTTTCAAATGGAGCCTAGATGTTTTTCCAGTCCCCAACTCTGAGGAGAGGGGACTACAGTGCCTCCTTTAGGAACACTAGATATGTTTGAGCCACTGACAAAGATCCTGATCTAACAGAGAAATTAATAGATCACTTACTCAAAACTGTGAGCTTTCAGAATGCCAAAGCAAGTGGTAAGCACAGGACAAACAGGAAAATAAACGCTAAACAGGAAATTTAAAAAATGCATTAAATGGAGGTAGGCACCCATACATTAGAGGTTTTCTTCACATTATTCATATTAGATAAACAAGAAGGAAACTACCACAATTGCTCCAAAACCTCATCAAAATAAAAGTAATTTAGCTTGACTGAGCTGCAAAACTGTTTTCAAATGAGTTCTCAGTGTTTGGGTTTTTGTGTTTTTAACAAAACATTTTAAGGGTAGAATGAATAAATTACACCCAGGCAGTAATGTAACACAAGGAAGAGAGACAGAACTCATCCGTGACACACAGCTTGGTGAGCCACTTCACATGGGGAACAGGATTTCCAAACTGCAACATTCTGGTGAGTGACAAAACAAGGTGGAAGTCAGTGGCACAAGGTTTAGTGTCCCTGTTTCACATCCAGTCCAAAGGGGTAGTGGAAGCAAGAAGGCCATGAGCAGTTCCTGTGGGAGCAACCACTGGCAATCCTCAAACATCCAGCAATGCGTGTCAGGGCACTGCTTCTGGGATCCTGTTCTAAACACTGGAGATGTGTCTATTACAAAACCCCCAAGAACATGTGCCCTGCAGCTAAATAGTCTGTTCTTCAACTGTGCCTTCATTACTGAAATAAATATAATAAGCAATATATTTGCTAAATCAGGTCCAGTGACTAAGTGCAACACAAAAAGGCAACGATGCTGATTATCATTACTGGGAGTGGGTGACAGGAGTGTCTGGAAATAGAAAATGTTACATTTGAATTGGCATAAATTAGAAAAAAAGAAACAAAGAACTCATGGTTGGATTAACAAAAGCATGAAAAGACATTGTCATTACTTTAGGTACCTAAATTTTAAAAAAACAGGTCCTGTTCTACTGCCATGAACATGTATACTTCTCTTTGATTAATGTTCAGTAGGATATGAGGGATATTACCATGATACAAATTTTTGGGCAGTTTTGATAACAGTAGACAGCTTATTGCCTTCCTCATACTTTGAAAATACCAAGCAGGTACTTTTTTTCTCTTCCCTGATTAGGACTATATTTGCACAAGTTTTTGAAGGCACACCTAAGAGATATCTAAGTAGAAAATTTATAGTCTTGTTTGTTTAGAAGCTGTGTGTGATGAAATGTATTTAAATGGAATAGTGCCTGATACAACTTCAAAACCTACTTATGTCTCCCATAAACGTAAGCTAATTAACAGGTGATTAAATGTTCTCTGAACCCTTCACATGCAAGGATGTTAGCATGAAATTGCATTTTCAGCTATGTGGACAAACTTAATGTTGCTTCTTGCTCATAGAAGTTCCTATAAGTATGTGAATCCAATTCTTCAGTAGTTACTCACCTTTTACAGATTTTACCTAGGTTTTTAGACTTCAACTTAAATATAAATCATATTTGTGCATGTTTTTGTAAATGGTTAACTGAAAACACCCCCCACACACAGACTGAGAAATCCAGAAAAGCCAGACCTGATGCTGAGTACACTGTTCATGTGAGGTTTACATTACTAAATTTAAGTGTTGAACTGTGATAAGAGAAGAATTTTCTTCATGAAAAGAAGGTATTTACCATGTCTGAAGGTAAATAATTGCATTCACACGGTTTACCCCCAGCACTTGGCAATGGAAGTGCACCCTGATACTCTTGCTTCCACTCCCTCTTCCCTGTCAGAGAAGAAGCAGAAACAAATAACAAGGGCATTGAATATAAATCAGATAGAATGGAATAAGGCTCCTGAGTGTTTGTTCAGAGTAGATTAAAGCTGTTGCCCTGGAGTGTGTAGCATTTTTACTCTTTGCTTATGTGCTTGGTGTACCACATGTTGAAAAATTAGATACTGCAGATTTCCCCTGATGCCTATAGGAAGCTTTCCATTTATCTTTCACCAGTGCTAAGACACAGTCTTCAGCCATTTTGTCTAAATCTTTTACTTGCTATGGTACAAAAATACAAACAGTGTGGTTAGTTACTGCCTTTAAACTTAGCTCTATTGCATTATTCACTGTTTTATACTGGTACTAGCAAAAAGGGTAGCAATCACCCCCTCAAAGTCATCAGCACGGAGAGAAGCTCTCAGATATTCTTCACTGAAGCAGCACTTAAAGCACAGATCCTTTTTCTCTTATTTTTCTTCAAAGCTAAGCCACCAATGTCTGTGTCTGGTGTCTCTTACCTGTCTGCTCATTCCTCCAAAGAAAAATCAACTTTCTTTAAAGAATAGTAAATACTGTCTTTGTTTTCAACAGGGATGAGATTCTATGTGTGGACACCCTACTTCAGTTTGTTGTTTATATGAAAGATTCTAACAGCTTCTTACTCTTTTAGTGAGCCAAAAGAAGTGTTTACATTTTTCCAGGATGTGTTAACGCTGAATTCCCAACTGAGTGCATTTTAGCTTTTAGAGAGAAGATCCTCTACGTGTCTAATAACTAGCACACAGCACAAAGAACTTATATGGATGAAAGACATACTTTATTAGGTGTACAGGCATAGAGTCCTTATTCATAAGATATTAATTAACTTTCAAAGAACAGATCAGAATTTACTGAGTATTTGGGAAATTATTTTCTCTCTTCATTGCATTCCCTCATGATGTATTTTTGGTTATTGGTTAGTACCTTTCCACCAAGAAGAACAGGACAAATGTTTTTGGCTTTTCAGTTATTCAAAGTTTGTAACCAGAGATATATTAATACCTACTTGGATGAAAAGATGAATTAGGTTAATCCATGTGTTGAAAAATATGTATTTATCAAATAACCTATTCTGCAAACTAAATACATCTATAAATAGAGGTGGACAGCAAGGTCCATGGTAACATATAATATTTGTAATACCTATATTATTGAAATACAAAACACCAGAATTTTCCCCCCATTTTAACAGTACTGTTGCCTTCACACTCATCTGTGAAAGAAAACTTAGATGGAAAACCTAAATCAAGACCAACTTCCCTTTTTTGTATATAATTTTCAGTTAACAGCTTGGAAACATTTCAGTTCACAGGCTGAAGGAATATGCAGGGGAATTTGCTTTATAAAATTAAGCAACTCAAATAACCAGGATTTTTGAGCTTTCTGTCTGAGCAGACACACTACACTGATCTTTTTCATTTGTGCTACCCACACAACAGAGAAAGGCTAGTTATATGAAGTAACTTGAAAGTAAAGAGACAGAGTGAAGCTCTGAAGACGATAATTTGCTAAGGAAACTTCCCAGCCTGACC
>VZRX01009001.1:63107-119485 GCA_013398075.1 Notiomystis cincta | reverse complement strand
TGTGGCAGAGCAGGCTGGTGTGCTGCAGATCAGCTCAGCAGCCGTGACAGCTCCCTTTCCGATGGTGTCAGCAGACAGCTGCCCACCCAGCACCCTCCATGCAGAGAAGCACCGTGGGTGTGCTCGCTGTAAGCACTAACTGGGGACCAAGCTTCCAGGACACCCCAAACGTCTGTTCCCATGCGCTTGGAGTAACTCATACCCTTTCAGCAGCAACTGAGGAGCTGCCTCAGTGCTCCAAAAAGGCAGCAAGGCTCTCATTCCTGTCACTACACCGGCAGAGCTCCCTGGAGGTGAAGTGTAAAGCCCATGTGTGCTAGTGGGAACTCACCTTTGCTCTCTGCCACCGTCCAGCACTTCACAAGAATTACGGGAACCTCAAGTGGCAGGCAGTCCCTTAAATTATTTGGCATTACCCCTAAGTACCCGATCTGTCAGGGCAATTCAGAGTTTGATGTCTAAGAGCTCTACACACCTGCAATTACTTAAATCCACAAAATTGCACCCATAGGTATTTGCAGGCACAAAAATGTTGGCATAAAATTAGAGGCCTTTTCCTAAAACCTGTGCTGAAATTTTGATGATATACTATATGAGGGGTTGTTATTTTGAAATGGATTTGTGGAAAGCAATTGAAAATCTCCAGGCATCCCATCTGTGTTTAAAGTAACAACAATAACAAAACTTTAAATTAGCATAGGAGATTTAAGACATTTCAGGAAAACATTGATTAAATCTGCCAATGAAATGAACGTGTTTGGCGAGTGACCTAATTAGTGTATACTTGGTTCTTTTTCACTGCACTGCTTACCACTAATTGCTGTTCTGCTGGTCTTCTCCTGACAAGTAAGAAAAAACAAGGATGAGGGATTTGTTGAGGAAATAGTGACATTCAGTTTTAATTCATTTGAACCTGCTGCCAAGCTTAATTATGGAACTGAGAAACTGAGACCGGGAGGCCCCCAGCCATTTAGGTTATAGGAGACGGAGATGTTTAGTGTCTGCCAGTGTATTTGGGTAGCACTTATTGCAGTGAGCTATAAACTTGAGTTTGCTGATGCTTAGCTGTTTTCTTTCCCCCACAGGTAAAAAAAAAACCAAACCCATACTAGTTTTATTTCTTAAATTTAATTATTTAGCCCTAATGGCATCAGGCTAATACAAAATTACAAGCATTGTATTTCTTAAAAAGATTTAACAATTATTCTAGGTAGTCTTGGATTTCTTTGTGTGTGTGCTTGCATATACAAACTAGTAATATGTCATTCTACAAAAAAACCCTCAGGATTCTGGAGTACTTGCAACATTGGAGTACCAAAGTCACCCTCAGTGTAAGTACACTTGAGCTGAGGGGCTCACATTAGTGATAAGTTCAATTCCCAGCTCTCAAAGCAGCAAGGGACAATGCAGCTTTCATTATTTGTGCTTGGAGTTCTTATAGGAAAATTTCAGAATGCTTCAGGAAAAAAGGAGAAATAGTTTTGGTTTTGGTTTCCTGTGGTGGTGAAGGTCCTGGTTTAGAATCTGAGTTCATTTTTCATGATGGTCTGCATAAAAGCTGGGGGGAAAAAATGTATAATTCTTTGACCAGAATGCTTACAAGGCAGCGAACACACAATGAAAATGCAGGGGAAATAAAAGGAAAAAGCTTTTAAGTCTAGCAGAGGGACCATCTGATGGGGCTTGCACTTGTTTTTAAAGGAGGAAAAAGAAATGTAGATGTTTTCTTAGAGCAGCATCTGATTGGCAGACCCTGATCTGAATTCCTCCCAGGGGATGATTCCAACCATTTTTCTACCTTTTCCCAGGAGGAGCCAGGGAACAGTTATCTGAACAGGGAGAGATGCTGGAGCAGCCAAACCCAGCCACAGTGCACCTGCCAGAGGCAGCCACAGCAGCCCAGTTCTACTGGTGGGGAGGACAACCCACTTCAGCCACAGCCTGGGCAAGAGGGAAGGACTTTCAGCACAGGGAGTTTGGGGGTTCATTTACACTGTGGACAGCACTGCAGGGAAGGTTCCAGACCCAGTTTTAGATTTCTCATCCACCCAGACCAGTATATGAAACAAAACAACAAAAATACCCCAATACGTGAAAACCCCAAACCCAAACAGAAAACCCAACACTATTTCATTAGTGCTCGAGACACAAAAAATGAAGTGAGATTATAAACAAATGAAATATGTTAGTTTAGGTCACTAACACAGACTATAAACATCTACGTGGAAAAATGGAAAGTGTACAAGAAGGCAATATGCCTGGTTTTCTGTTATATAGCATTGCAGGGTTCTTGTAAGGATACTTGAATGCTGAAACAGCCTGGGAACTTGGCTTCCCTTGCGGCAGATTGATGTTCTTTGGACGGGTTTTCAGCCATGGAGTGATTTTGTCCTGATGTTCTGTGTGTGGTAGAGAGATGTGTCAGGAGGGGGGAGGGCTAGGAAAAGATATTTGGAATGGAAATGAGCTTGAGGGAAGGAAAAAGAACAGCTTTGCAGTGAGACTGGGAGTAGTAATACTAGAATGCATAATGGGCAGCTAAAGATGTGTTTTTTTGTCTCAAGACTCTCACTGGATCTCTGATATGGTCATATAGCCCCTTGTGCTCACTGAAAAAATACTTGGAAGATATTCATGGGTTTAGATATTATGGACTAAGGTTGCTCTTCAATAATTTGTTATGCTAGATATACCTGATATCAATGATACAACACCAGAATATTCTCACACATTCTGGGTTATTATTTATAAGCAAAACTAACTTAGATGTGAATAATTGCTGTGCTGTCTAGAAAGTCATATTAAAAATTATTTCATTTCTATTACTTTGTACATGAAGCCTGCACTGTATACTAATGCTAAATATAAAAATCTAACTCCATTATCTGGTTTTAATGACAATGTTAAAACTTAATTTTGCACTTCTACCACCTCGTTGTGGGGCATAGAAATGGTGAGAACTAAAAAAGAAATCTCTGAGTCTCCTGAGAAGACCACCTCACTGTCCTAAAACGTAATTTTCTCAGAGTTTGATCCAAGCCACCCCATGACTTCCCAAGACATTTCAGATTTCCCATTTGGCAGCTCTGGCTTCTTGTCAGGATCTCTCATACAGGAAAATGGAAGTTGCATCTAACTGTATCTACTTCTTCCTCCCAGCACTTGATCTCCCAAAGGGCAAAGGCATTGGATAACTCCGTGGAGGACTCTTGCTCTCTTGTAGCATGATTTTTAGTTCAAAGCAGCATCAGCTTTACTGCTGCTCTGCAATGAGGAGAATTTGGATAGCATTGTAAAGGAAAATGCAATGTACAACAAGCTGATTTAAAAATGGCTTGCAGTAAAAAGGGAAAATCAAATGAGAGAATCATAGAAGGTCAAAAACTCCTCACATCCCCAAGCTGATCAAACTCTAGTGTTTATTAGATTTGTTATCACAGTGTCCCTCAATCTGTCAGTGTCTGTATCACAGTGTCCTTCAATCTGTAGTAATGCCCTATCAAGAAAATCTCCCCAATCCTCCCCACAAGAAAAAAACCCAACCAAACAAACCAAAACAGAAAACTGAGCAAAGAAAAGAACAGAAAAGTACACAACTTGACTTTGCTACAGAACAGTGCTTTTCACAGTCGTTAAGTCTACAGTTTCATTAATAATTTTGTCTGTTTCTTTTTTCTTATTCCCTTTAATTTTCTTAAAACGTTGTGAATGGAATTAAGCCAAGGAACAAAACCATCCATGTATACAAAATTTTTTCATGATTGGTTAATTGATTGAGTAATGCATGCATACCAAAATAATAATAAAGATGTTTGTAATTTGAGGGGCAAGGTGATCACAAGTACACATACCTAGATTTGGTGCAGAGAGGACTGCAATGAAGTCGCCCAGGAATAGGAGGAAAGGCTGGGAAAAGAAATACAAATGGATACAGCAGGAAATCATATCTGTGGTTGCCTCCTGTAGGATGTGTATTGACCTAGTAATGGAGATGTCTGCATAGAAGCTATAAATATGCTTGTGCTAATATTATTAAAGCTTTCAGGCAGTTCAGTTTCATCCATATGGCTTTCCAGGGAGATGCCAAAGATGTGGCCCCTGGCCACAGCTTGTCTGAGCAGCACATGCCTACCTGCACTGTAATTGCTTAATAAGATGTAGGGGTTTTCCCTGGATGGATTGTGAAATATATGCAGCTGCCTAAATAGGTGCTTGGTGAGATTTTTTAGATCTTCCTAATTCAGTTGAAATCTTTATGAGCAAGACATTTGAATGCTGTTGAAGATCAGAGAGAGCTCAGTGCTTTAAAGGTTGTAGAAAGTCGATTCCTTGCCCTCTTACCCCTACTTCATGTCTTTAGGAAAACAGAAATACTTTCAGAGTTGTTGCTATCCAGTAGGGGCTTAACAGCACTGGGCTTGCTTGAACATAGCAGTGTTTGCTAAAGGAAGAAAAAATGGAGAGGGAAGAAGAGAAGATAGGAAGCAACTGGCTGATTAATATACTAAACTAATGCAAATACCAGGAGTAAGAAAGCCACTTAAAAGCAGATGATTATCCCTTGTCAGTCCCTAAGATCTAACCTCTAAACTGTTGTTCAGATGATACCCCAAAGCAATTCCTGGCAGGGATCTGTCCCTTGTTCCAGCAGAGAGAGCAGTGAGATGAAAGGGATGTGGTTTAACCAAAGCTGAGACTTTGCTATCTCACCATCTTCTAGAGCTATCTGGCAGTTGCCTGTAGAGCACACATTGGGATTTCTCCCAGAATTGCTCCCACCTGCTGGAAGGCTGCTCTCCCTGCCCCTGCACAGATGGTCCCAGCCTGCCACAGGGACTTGTTGCCCTCCTCTTTTGAAACTTAATCCTTTTATGGGTTTAAAGGACAGGAGAAGGGGTGTTTTCTCATGAAACCAGCCATTGCAAGCTGTAGCTTTGTATCCCAGGAAGGTTTATACTGTTACCTCCTCCTGTGGAAGAGATGGGGCTGGTGGAAGGACTCTTGTGAAAGGACTCTGGAGCACTGGAGTCCCATGAGTGTGTGTGCCCTTCTGCCGCCAGGGGCCTTTAACCTGTTAGAAAGACAAAGACCTGCCTACACTCCCCCTCTGCTACATAACTTCTAGCACTTGGAAGCATCAGCTCACTGCATTTCCTTAAACCCCACTAGGTTCAGGAGAAAAGACAACAAATAAAGGTGTGGTGGCAGTGCTACTGGAAGATTGTTAACCTATGTGAGAGAATGGAAAGATTTTCCTTAATTTTGAAAATAAAATCTATATCTGTGCTCACCCACATGGATAATACTGAAAATCTGTATTTATCTGTTTATTTTTCAGGTTATGGTTTTGTAGATTTTGACAGTCCCGCAGCAGCACAGAAAGCAGTAGCATCTCTCAAAGCAAATGGCGTGCAGGCGCAGATGGCAAAGGTAAGAACAATTACGTTATTGCAGGATTATTTCAGCTGTTGGGTTGGTTTTGTTCCTGTTTTTCATAAGGTTTTGGACTGCTTATTCCAAAGACTTTCATCCTTTGGCTCCAGTGCCTTGTTCATCCCATGGTTTATCTGTGTGCTTATGAGCTGTCTCATGTAATTGCTCTGCTCTGAATCTCTCTCTGCCCCTCTGTGTGGAGAAGGTTGTAAGACAGAGCACTGGAGTGGAAGAGCATTGGAAATGGCTTTTGCTAACTGCTGGGTGAAAGAGTTGCCTTTTCTTCACCTTGGAGTTGTCTTCATTTGGTTCCTTTGCTGTGGAAAAGTTACTCTTTTCTGACGTGACTGGTGGGCTTCTCTGAAGGGGGGATTGACTGAGCAGAAAGGAAATCTGGTTGATCTGCCTAGGTTTGGCTTCTCCTGTTTGTTGAGCCTTTTTGATTTTGATTAAATGGAAGCTGGTTGCTGAGAGAATAGTAGATAAAGGTTGTCTGGAGGTGACTGGCATCTCTTCAGAGAGGCTGCAGGAGCCGCAGCAAGCGCAGTGAGCTCAGCCACTCTGGTCTTGGAATTGTCCTTTGTCCCCAGGCAAAGGGGCTGATGGGGAGACAGGGGTTATAGTAATGACCATTGTGTAGTCCAGCTGTTGCCTTTCTGAAGGTGAAATAATGTGTCTTTGGGCTCTAGACTGTGCCAGCCAGCAAAAAATAGCTGTTGCTTTGTACTTTAAAAATACCTTGCCTGAGAATCACAAAAAGTACTTTATATTGTCTGATTTAGCTGTCCTAGAATCTAAAACAGTGAAAGCAAACAGGTAATTACAAAAAAGAGGGAAATCAACTAATAAGCAACCATCAGATTTGAAGGTTTCCACTTAAAGGAATGTTAGTGGTTTAAACCTTTGTTTTTCAATGATGTCTTAGTAAAAACATAGTTTTGTTTTGGTTTATGGGGTTTGTTTTGTTTTGTTTTGTTTTTTACAGAGAAAAGTCATTGCTGGTAAATGAGGTTCTTTTGCCTTCTACTGACTTACACTCACTGTGCCTGCAAGAAACTGGATGCCATCCGTGTATTTCTGTTTAACAGCACCCCACAATGCAAGCTAGGCTGTTTTATTGGCTCTTAGTTTTTATTGACACGTGGTGATAAAAAATATTTGCTTCAAATGGGTAAAAGATGGCAAGCTGAAGAATGTGAACTTCTACTAAGGACTGTGCTGTTTTATTTCTCAGATATATGGCATCTCCTTGTTAAAATATAGGCAATTTGATGCATTAGTCAGGCTGTGGAAAAGAAACCAAAGACAGGAGATATGTTTTGTCCTAATGATTGATATCAAATAGCCATTTCTGGAAAGGAGTAAATCTATATAAATCTGTAAAAAATCTAAATCCATATAAAACTGTACAGTTATAGATTTAAAATTATAGATTTAAAGATAGGATTGAAAGATAAATCTATGCTTGGGGTTGTCATGATTCAGAACAATGAACAATTGCAGTACTTGTATTTGTGGAAACACCAAAAAAGGAGGTGACTTAAAACACCGTCATTTGGATTGTCCAATATTTAGGACTAAAAGCAAAGTCTGCTGTTTTCAGAGTGGGAAGGGCTGTACCAGGCCTTGATTGGTTTGTTTTCTGGGGAATCTGTGGCAGGAGTAGTTTTTTTGCCCTGTGAGATTTTGAGGCAGCTGGTGTGTACACATTTGTTTGCATAAGACTGACTGTATTTTTATTATTTAGCCATGGTGCCTGGAATCTCAGATAGATTCTTTTTAGTGTGTTTGATAGCTCAAGATAAATATACAACTGACTTTTCTTATCTCTGAAAAAAAAGTAAGTATTTAGAAAAATGGGGTTTCAAAGGAAATTGAGATGACTCCACACAAAGTACCTCACATTGCTGAGAAGGCAGGAGCCTGGGAAAGCAAATCTATCTGGAGAAACATGTTAGTTCTTGCACATGTTGGAAGCCAAGTTGCATAACAGAACTCAAAGACAGTGTTACCTGCCAGTGTCTGAATTACCAGTGACGGCTTAGAAGAGGTTTGAGGAAAGGGGCAGGACAATAATTTAACCTGTGTTTCTGGAAGTTTATCCAGAGCAGTTTTATTTCAAGACCTGCTTTAATTAGTGGTGAATGGTGGCTCTCAGATGAAATCAAAATAAAAAGAGTTAAGTGTGAAGAAATTCCCTAAGCCTTTTGTGTGCCATACTTTCATAGTGTCAGTGCCCTCCATCTTTTACTCTGCATTGCAAAGCAGAGAAGCTGCCCTGTGTAGAAGCCAGGGAGAAGACAGACTGTAACCTGTGTTCAGCAAATGTCAAAAATCTCAGTCCAGCTGCAGATGCTTTTGAATAAAGGTGAAAGAGGCATTGGCCAGCTTTTCTCTATGTGCTGGCCTTCTTCAGTAGTGAGAGAAAGCAGGCTGAAGTGTCGGTATTGTCTGTGATGTTTTCCTGGAGAGAAATCTTGCTCGGAAAGAGTGGTTCTTTCTCAGTTTTAACACAATATAATTTTTCTCATAGAAATCCAGGAATCTTCTTTGAAAAACAAAAAGCAGAACTGAACCCCCACCCATGCTGGCTAGCAGAAGCATCTTGTGGATACTCGAGTAAAATATACTCATTTTATCGATGTTAAAATACAGCCACCTCCCTCTTTTTTTATAGCATTTGGACACCATTTTGGCTGATTCTGTTTCAGACTGCTGCCTCTGGAAGGAGGTTAAACTCTGGTGGATTGATGCTCCAAGTCCCATCAGTATTGGAAAACTTGTTCTGTTGAGGCTAATACACCCCATAAACATACAAAGGGGGAAAAAACTTGACTGTTAAACATGTCTGAATCTCTCTTTTTGTTCTGGTTTGAAGCAGGCAGGTGAGGGACAGGAACAGCAGTAGTGCCTGCAGAGGTAGTGGTGACAGCTGAGGAGATGAGGTCTCATGTGGCCCACTTGGTGGGACAGGAACCCACAGAAGGACCCACACAACCTCCCCCCACAGGAGAGCTGCGTGAGGCTCTCGCACACGCGCGTGTTCTCGCCTGGCTTCTTCAGCATTTGTGTCTCACAGGTACATGGAGCAGGAGTTCTGACTGCTGCTGCTATCCTGTGTCTGATAAAGTTCATCTCAGCTGTCCATCTTTTTCAAAAGTCCTTATTAAGCATTTCATTTATTGAGAAGAACTGTGCTATGGAGCTGCTGAGGGATGTTTTCCTAGCTGGCCTGGCTTATTTTGCTGTGTGCTTCCTGTGTGCCTTTGGACATGCAGATTCATTTGTGTGTGTGTAGTGCCTGCTTGTTCAGGCTTGTAGAGTCCAGGTGTTTTTTTGGGTTTGTCTTCTTAATAAAATGGCCCAATTTATATGCCTCTGGATAATCTCACAGGAATTATTGATTTGGTTGTCTCTTTATGCTAGGGACTACAGAAACATGACAGAAAAAACATTGCTTATGTGCATGATTTATGTATCAGTTTAGGTTTTTCCAGATGCTCCTTTCCTGCATTTCCTAGAAAAATATTATAGACAGAATATGGAAAATTAATAAGGAGAATCTTAGTAATATGGGAGTTGGCTCAGACAAGTAGGCAAGGAAGCCTAGTACACATGAAAAATGTATCAATGTTCTAATAAAATCTGTAGTCACATCTATTTTTGGGATTTGCAATAGTCCTTCACCCAGAATTACACATTCATGAGGACACTTCTTAATCTACTTTATATGTAAGTTTTAATGATGCCAAGGAGTCTAAATCACCTGAAAAATCAATAGAAGTCTGCTGTCTAAATAAATCTGAGCATCTGAGCTTGTGTCAGCCCACAGCTGAACTGTGCAATCCATTTCTACCTTCACAGACTTTTGGGGTCCTCTCTACCATTTTTTATTTCCAGTTCTAGTTTGCTGTACGATTGCATAAGGTGGAAGTTCAGGTGAAGATAGGTTCTTGAGAGAATCTAATAGCTTCTTTAATACCTAGCAGCCCATCAAGAGTGTTGAAACAAATGCATTCAGGAAGGAAGTGTTTTCAATCCTGCTTTTATAAGGATTAAAAATGTATTTGATGATGTGTATCTTCTCTGGGTTTTCCTTTTGTACATATAATGCATTTAGACATCCTCGAGACCTGCGTGAAAAATGCCGACATTGAAGGAATATTTAATTAGCTCTGGCAGTTGTTTAAGTCCAAGGAACCATTTCTTGACTCCTCTGCTGCAGCAGTTACCATCCAGAGAGCACACTGCAGGAACTGGTTCTGAAAAAGGCCTGTGCCAGTAGGCTCTGATGTGTTTTCCTCCACAAGGGAATTGCAGAAAGTGATTTTGCTTCTTGTGCGATATTTTTCTCATCTCTCCATTATGCAGAAGCTTAAATACAGAGAGTAATCGCCATCTAGGTGAAAGATAAAAGGGAGCTGTTTCCCACAGAACAGAGCCAAGTACAAGAGCTTCTAAAGAGGAACAGAGAGCTGGTTGCTGTATAGTTAAATAGACATTTTCTCCAAGGACCAAGGAAAAGGAAATCCCACAGAAGAATCTTATTTATTTTCCAGACTTTTGCGTAGGTTTTTAGCATTGCTCTGGTATGAGTCAGCTGACCAAGTAAGTTCATTCTGTCTGCTTATTTTTCAGCTTCATTTTCTCTTCTTTTTAAATTACTTCCCCTTTTCTTCTGTCAGACACTAATACTCTAAAGGGCTGATCCTTAAAATCAAAAAACTCTGGTGAAAACCCTTCCTTCCAATATTTTTTTAATCTAGANTTTTCCAGACTTTTGCGTAGGTTTTTAGCATTGCTCTGGTATGAGTCAGCTGACCAAGTAAGTTCATTCTGTCTGCTTATTTTTCAGCTTCATTTTCTCTTCTTTTTAAATTACTTCCCCTTTTCTTCTGTCAGACACTAATACTCTAAAGGGCTGATCCTTAAAATCAAAAAACTCTGGTGAAAACCCTTCCTTCCAATATTTTTTTAATCTAGATTTTTAATGAAAAAGTTTTTTTTGCTTTTGGAGTTTAAAAATTCATGAAAATAATCAGAATGCTCTCCCTACAAAATATGAAATATGGCCTATACACATGATGCACTGGTTTCCTAACTCATGGTTGAAATGTCTGCAAAATTTATCTAATGAAACTTCAGGATACTGGTTGGTTGATTTTTTGGATAATATTTGTGGTTAACAGCCCTACTGACTGAGCTAACCTTCCTTTTTGAAACCAAAGTGGGATTCTAGGTGTTTTAGAGCTCAATATCGAAATTGTCAATCTTCATTTTACTCCTGTGCTTTAATTATCAGATCCCCCATCCCCAGCAAACAGTTCTATGAAGTCAAATATTTGTATAGGTGATTTAAAAAGCAGTACTTTTGTTTGCTGCTAGAGCAGGAGCTGGTGCCTCTGGAAACCTGGGCATGCTCAGCAGTGTAGGAGAAGCTGAGAACATGGCTGTGCTGGCCACCTTCCACGTCGTTTCTGAATGAATTGCACAGCCAGGCGTGGGCTGCTGCTGCTGCAACAGTTGTCAGAGACGTTTGGCACAACTCCTGTGTGTGTGTGGAGCATTCTCCAGTGAGCCCTTCTCTTGTCTTCCTAAAACGTGCACTCTCCCTCCCTGTGCTTTTGCACAGCTCGTACTGCCTGACCAATGCTGACCTGAATTGATAAAAGTCCTGGGTTAAATGACAATGAAAATTATAGCTGGAAGGAAATGAGAGGTAGTTCAGTTTAGGTTTGGATATTGCACATGCAAGTGTCTCTCTCCTTTGATTTCTTTTACCAAGTCAACCATACCAAAGGTGTCCTGCAGAAGCACTACCTGGAAGTTCCAAGTTTCATGTACTGCTACTTATCAGTCATGCTGTCCTCATCCTCACTTGCCTGCTTGCTTCCATTTTACATAAACTATATTTTACTCTTGGAATAGGGAATCATAGTTTCCCTTTAAGTGCAGTTTTTGTAAATATAGTATATTTTTTCCATTCCTTAAAGGATTATAATTGACAAAGCAAGAGCATTGACAAGATGTTAAATTATTTGCTTGTATTAGGTCTCATCTCAAAATTTCTTAGGAAGATGTGCCTTTCAAAGCCTGGAAGTTTGTTGTTTCTTTTTTTTTTTTTTTTTTAACAGATGAAACACTGTCTAAATTCAGGATTCAAATCACATATGTGCTAGCAAAGTGCTAACTTTAAATTTCAGAAAATCTGCAGTAGCAGAAAACAGTGTGCTGTGGGCATCCTAGACAATCAAGACTAAAGCAATGAGTTGCTTTGCACAAACAGTGATGGATTGGGGTGATAGCAAAGATACATGACATTGATGGAAGGACTTCCTAGGCTTGTTCAGCCTTGAAAATTTCATGCTTCTACCTGAGAACTCTATGGTAGCCAATGTGAAATGATCTTAGGATCCTTTTCCTGCTTTTAGATGTGCATTCACAAGCCAATATAGAATGCATTGGCTTGAGCCATTCTTGAAAGAACATCAAGAAATCCTGTGGGTATTAAAATCCAGCAGTCCTTTCACACTTGCATGTGTTGCTCCTAAAAACATGTAGATCAGCATGAAGGAGGGTATGAACATCGACAGCATTTGAACCACACCTGCCAGATTTATAAACAAAAATTTCTTTGGGGGTTTTCAGAAGTGCTTAACTTGACATAATTCTACTCTCTGAAAGTGAATGGAACTTTACTGTTGGCTAATTGAGAGGAATTAGGTCAGTACTGTGTTCCTTTGTTCCCAAAAATTGTAGCTCAGCATCTTTGTTAACCGCTAAGTTAGCTTAGAAAATCCTACAGCACATACAATCATGTTTATTCTCTAGCTATCACCTCAGACAGACCTGGCCATGGTATTTTCCTTCCCTTTTCAAATGCTGTTTTAGTTTCTAGATTTACTTGATTTTTTCTTTTCATACTGTAACTTCATCTAACATTAAAACATTCCTCTGCCTTAGAAAATTAAAATACAAACAATCAGTAAATATATCCACCTCCACGCTATTAATGCCTTGCACCACAGAACAGATGCTGAAAGTGAAAAATGTAGCCAACATTTAGGCTGAAGAATAGTGGAATTACTGGGTTCTTTTCGGGTTATGAACTTCAGCCAAACAAGAGTTGGCCTTTTTTCATAAATACACATTGTTCTTGACTTTCCTCTGACTTGGAACACATTTGAATTGGTAATAATACAGCTGAAATCCACAGAGCTTTGGCAATCTAAGCTGGGGAGAAGAATGGGGCTCCCTATCTTTAGCACTCACATAGCTATACATCTTGGAAGCTCTTACACACTCTTTGCAAACCCTTTATGTTTGCTGAACAGGAAATCTGAGTCCTGCAAATGAGTTAAACACTGGAGTCAGATTAATTCTTTTTTGCCTCCATACTCAGGAAACTCCAAACGCCCCACGGAGGAGTTATCCGACCACAGCTATGCAGCTTGGGAATCTGGAGTTCAGACTGAGCAAAACTATGTTCTAAATTCAGTAAGCACAGCTTTACTCACCAGGAAAAACCCAGCACACTCTGAAATGATCAAAACACTGTGGTTTTAGAAAATATTACTGTGGTAGAAAATGGACATGGCCTTTCTTTCAGTGACATATCATTTAATTGTGTTCTTCTGTAGATCAGCCTGAGGACAGTGCTTTTGTAAGGTGAGAAACAAAACTTCATTGTATCTAGCATGATGATTCATATGACCACCAGCAGGAGGATGTGTGCATGCTTTTTGGGGTTCCACTTAGTCTGGACTGAGACACAGCTTCACCAAAGCAATGCAATTCGTGTGAAAACCAGGCCACTTTCTGATTATTTGGTTTGATTTGGAAAGCAGGTGTGCAAACTTCAGTGGCATTTCTTCTGAGCTGATGTGAGTGCCTGTATAACAGCTCATCAGCCTGGAAATACACAGGTGCACACTCTACCAGTAAACACAAATCTACCAGTAATATGCATAGATATTCCCTGTGCACCTATGCATCCCCCTCTGAATATCTAAATGTTACTGTATTAGTGAATACTCTGCTTGTTATTTCCTTATTAATGACTGTCTCCCATTCAACCGACATGTCTGAGTGGTTTGTCTGCAATCTAAATAAATTTAGGTTTACATGCAGTTTTGTTCACTAATGAATGATAATTTTTGTTGCTATAAAAGGAACTTCTATTTTCCTTTGTATAAAAATATGAAATTAGGCTGTCCTCACGCTACATGCAACATACTGAGTCATGATGGCAGCTCACTGAATTTTTTAGTCCTTTCCCTTTACATATTTGTGCTCAGAAAGGGACATTGTGATGACATGAATGGTTGACTTCTATTTGTAGTCATCATAAATTAGCTTTGATGTGATCAAAATAAATGTAAGTGATATAAGAATGCAAAACTGGCCATATCAGACCAGAATAAAATTCCTTCTGATATCAGATTCTCTTTCTGATAATGCACTATAGCACGTGCCAACAGAGGAGTACAAGAACCAGACAAGCATCTGAGGATACTTCCCCAGAGTAGTCTCTTAGCCTCTAGCAATTTGCAATTTGGGATTTCTTCAGCTTGTATTGAATAGTCATTTGTAGAACTGCCTCCCCATCCCCAAATAAACAATTTATGCTGCCTGTTTTGCATTTAAAATTTTGGCAGCACAACCTCCAGCCATAAGAAATTCTTCAGTTTAACTTCATGTTTCTTCAAAGATCCATCTCCTTTGCTTGCTCTAGACCTACAATGTTGATTTCATTGATTGCTTGCTAATTCTTGTATCAGAAGAAACAGAAGGCTCTTGTTCCTATTGAATCTTTTTCATGGCACTTATGATTTTATAAAATGCAATCATAACTTCATTTAATCCCTGTTCTGTTTCCAGTTTTAAGAAAGATGTGCCAGGATGTGCATGCGTCAATAAGGATGTGGTTCTTAGAAGCAAGGAGCAGTTGCTAAGTAATGAATGTGAAGCATGTTAAAGTGGCTTTGTAATATGAGAGCAGAGCTGACAGGAAGCTTAGAGGGTCATTTTATATCAATATGCTGGACATGAGGAGAGGATTGCTAATGCTGTGTAGTGCTGCAGCCTGGGAAATGGGAAAATGGACACATAGAGGAGGGGTACATTTGGCTGGTATCAGGTACTTTGCAAGGAGCAT
Source organism: Notiomystis cincta (assembly GCA_013398075.1). Classification (NCBI taxonomy): domain Eukaryota; kingdom Metazoa; phylum Chordata; class Aves; order Passeriformes; family Notiomystidae; genus Notiomystis; species Notiomystis cincta. The sequence continues at coordinate 104,895 of VZRX01009001.1, read as the reverse complement.
TTTGCACAAGGATATATGCTCATATTTGATTAAACTTAGGAAGATCAATTTTTTAAATAAGAACTGTCAGCTTTAGAAAAATGTACCCCAGAAATAATTGAAGTGTTAAAAAAAAAAATTAACAGAATTATTCCTTTAGAGCAGCAATTGGAGTACAACCCCAAGTACGAGGATATATGTTTAATGTGCCAAAAGGAAATATACCCAACTCCCCCCATCTGTGTATAAATAAGGCATTATAAATACATGCCTTAAGGTCTGGGATTGTTTGGTTTCAGCTTTCCTTAAATATTAGATCAAATTGGTATCTGTCATACTGTGGAACAGTACCTGAAACTGCACCAATGGATCAATATCTGGCCAGTTCTGTCAGTGGGCTTGAGGGCTTTGTCTTTGCCAGGGGCTACTGATCCACCTCTGTGTGTTTTGTCTTGCACCCACTGTTTGGGCATGATGTGACCAGCAATGCTGCAGCACATGCCTGCATACCTAAACCAAGGAAAGGACTGCAGCAGACATCATGCTGTGCAATGAATCCTTATTTCCGAGAGATGTTTATTCATATTCTGCTTTTTCTTGAGCTCATGGAAGAAAATGACCCTTTTATTAGTCATAGTTCAGAATGGTGGACGTGTAGAAGAACCTAGGGGCCCTAAAGGGCCAATTCCTTTGCTATGCAGGCAGATGGAGTCTTTCTGTGATTCCCAAAGTTATGTACTGAGTACATATGGGAGGTTTACACCTACCAAAACCACCCTTTGCACTGCATTAATGGAAATGCAATGATTATTTCCTCTACTGCACCTCACAACTTTGTGCTGTCAAAAACCAGATAACAATGAAAACTTTGATGAAAGCAGCTGTAAAGACATTTTTGTAGCTGGAAAAGTTGGACCTCCCCTGGTGTTAACACACAGAATATGGATATGGTATTTGGTAGGAGGTGTATTTTCCCCTTGTTAAAATGGATATAGCTTTGCTTATCTGGGTGCCAGTAAGTAACAAAGTGGGGTGTTTTCAATAATTACCACTTGTCAGTCGTCTGCTACCTTTATATTCTTATTAAGATTCATAAAGGAAAAGAGATAGTGAAGAAAGATGTTAGTTTCTAGTCAAAAACTTTGGAGTTGGGATAATTAAGGCTTGGTGTTAGAAAGCTTAGCTTCAAATTCCTCAGAACAAGTGAACATACCTTTCTAGTAGTTGAGACTGAAGTCTGTGTCTCAGACATCACTTCTTCGTGCAGTTGAATCATTTTTGGTCTTTAAATGCAGTTGGTAGACAGGTGAAGAAAGAGAAGACACCTTGAAGAAAGGCTTCCCCATCTTCAAAGGTATTTTTGGCACTTTACTACCACACTTAATTGATGGATGATGCTGTTCCAGTGCAATATCACAGTTCTGTCTCTCTGTATATGGACATATGGAGTTTTACTCTCTGCATGCCTAGTTGATAAGTATTCAAGAAACTATATTTATATCAATGTATGCCCACATTTATAGATGATAATTTAGAAATGTTCTTGAGAAAATTTTGTAATATAATGAGATTCTCATGAGAAGCAAAAAGTATTACAGTGGTATTTTTATAATATGTGCTGTTGGAGTATGACTATTTGCTAGTAATACCTCTAAGCCCTGAGAATAAAATACTACGTGGTTTTTTAGGAAGTTGCTGTAGAAATAGGAAGGAAATTGGAGGTAAATTAAATCTTGGTCATAATCAGCCAGTATTTTTCCATCTGTCAACAAAACCTGGTAAAAAACTCCAAAACAACAACAAAATTGTAAACTCCGGGATGAGATTTAGTGATTTACTGTCTGCTTTAACTGTGCCTATGGTTTGCAGTACAGCTACACAGCCTCAGGGTTTCCCAGATATTTCCATAACTTATTTGTCCATTTTGCATAAAAGGTTATGATCCCACCATTTATCTAAACATTTTCCTAGTCACGTACTCCAATTATAGCTTGTTATGGAAAGCCAGGACTATCATTTATATCTCTGTGTTGCTTTATTATAGGGATGCAGCGTAAAGCAGCATGTGGAGTCAGGGAAGGGAGGGTTTTCGCAGAGCCTTGGCTTCCAAAAAATCTTTTCCCTTGCTTAAAACCTGTTCATCAGTGAAAGGTCACCACTCCTAATAGCATGACCTAATTCACTTCAGCCTGTCTTCCCTCTGCACAGCACATTTCACATCAGGTGAAATCAGGGGTTTGGTAAAGGAGCCAGAACTGATCCAAACCAGGTTGAAGTCTGGCTGTAACGGGGTCGCAGTGGTCTCGCTGCCTTGCCCTCTCTCCTGAGGCTACTGAGCCTAGAGTAATGGAAATGTTTCCCTTTTAGAATAAAATTTCATTAGCTGGAATACATAATGGCTCTCTTTTGCATGATCAATCTTCTGAGTCTTCTTGAACTTAGGCTTTCTGTGTTAGAAAGGAGTGTGGGATGCAGACTCTGCCTTGCTTTGCTTGAAGTTCAAATAAAAAGTTTCATCTTGCATGATTACATTGTGGCATGCTATTTACTGCTCTCGATTATATGAGTAGTTTCCAGATTGGCTTACAGGGGTACCTTGAAGAGGCTCAATATTTTATGTCAGCAAGCAATTAGATTAGTTACAGAGGCACCTCTCTGCACTCCTCTGAGTGACTATTGTGCTGGCTCTCTTTGATCCCAAGACATCTGGGAAGCCTGGTGCAGACTTATCTAAAGGACGTGGTCAGAAAAAGCAGCAACTTAGCCACTTTCCTCCTGGGAGCATCATCTAGTACTTTATCCTTTATACTGGGTTTTACTAAAGGTTTCTCCATTTCTTTGTTGAGAGGTCCTTTGAATGTGTGGTAGCTGAGACCTGAAACACTTTACACTGCAATGGAAACCTCTCGCAAAACACAGCGCTCTCAAGTCACCTGGTCTAAACGGTCCCTAGACCAGATCAGGCACTGAGTGATAGCTGGAAACACTATTTGTTGCCAGTTTGCTGGTGTTTCTTTGATAACCCATTGTGTTGGTCTTTCACTCAATATTTTAGAAGTTTTTAATTGTGGTCTTTGCCTTCACAAATTGTTTCCCTTCTGTAATGTCCCCTTTTGATCCCATGTGAGAGGAGTCCTTTCACTTTAGTCTTTTCCACTCTAGTCAATCCACACAAAGCATTGGGGAAGCAAAATGATACCACATTTGCATCCTTCATTTTGCCATTGTGAATATAGCACATTCTTTTTAGGGTGTTCCTACACACTTAACACCATCCTGTTGCAGTTTTGGATCTGAGCTGAGTGGATGTTGCACAGACAGACAAAGTCTCTCTTTTGGATATTCACAGTTCTTCTTGTGATATTCCACTGACTGATTGCATTTTCCTATACCTTTTCTACTTACCATCCATCTTAAATCTGGTTGAGTGGAGCAGTATGCTATTTTTAAGTCTGCAGTGCTGTAATATATATATTTTACTACCTGTTAATCTATTGATGAGCACTGTAGAGTTTGTATCAGAAATTCTTCTTTTTAGCAGGTGCACAAACCGTGCTATTTTGCATGTTCTATTGTTCAGTTTCATTTGCTCGATTAAATCTCTGAATGCCTTACCAGGTCTAGATTCAAATGCAGATGTTGTATTTTATAAGCACAAGCTTTAAAATTATGCTAGAAGTGTTTGCAAATGTTCACAGCTAAATATCTCTTCTTCAGCCTGTCTTTAGTGAGTACATAACTGGTTGGCTGTTTAACACCATGAATGTGACAGCTCAGGTATCCTGAGTTGTCCTAAGAGAGACTTAGTGTCCCAGAGCCTAATTTCTAGCCATGTATCATTCCAAAACCATAGTAAGCCAAATAGGAGGTAAAGAAAGTAAGTTATATTTATGTGTTTCTAAATTTTAAATGCTTTCTGAAATGCTGCATTTCACAAAGAAAAGTGGATGTGAGAAAATAGCAATAGAGGGTAGATGGGTTTCTAACATATTAAATCTTGTAATTTTTGCCCCATGGGAACATTTGCCTCAATTATGATAAAATCTCATATTTTAAGAAATTAAGATTAGGTTCCATGAAGCTGGCAGGTTTTTATTACCTTGAAGATTACTGGTTTGTGGTTTTTGTTTTTTTTTTAGTTTTTAAAGAAGCCGCCACAAATTCTCTATTATCTATGCAGATACTTCACTGCTAAAAGGTTTAACATGAAGATAAGAATGGTGAGAAATAGGCCTAAGTTAGAGAGCTATAAGAAGCAAATGAATATTTTACTAGTCCTCCTTTCATGTTTTTGGTTGTTTGTGTTGTGGTCTTTTTTTTTTTTTGTCAGAATCACTGTTCACATAAATATTATGTAGAGGAAAACCTTGAGATGTGCAAAATGTTTGCTAAGAGAATGATCTACTCTGTTCAAATTGGTACTCTTGAGAGGTGCACTCTTGAAAAATTTCTGTCTCTAATATTTGTTTTAGGCAACTGTGAGATCTTGCTGTCCCAATATAAATATCCAGATGACAGACACATGTGCAAATATTTTTCAGGGAATCAAGTTTGGTTGTTTTAAGGCAGAACTTGTTTTTTGTGAGTAGGAGCTCAAATCTGGAAATTTGGATGACTCAGATGACCCTCAGCCTTGTTGTACTGCCACTTCTAATCATGTTTAAAAATAAGATGGCTCAGAGTCATGTAGGAGTCATTTGTGGTTCTGAAGTTAGTTAGTTTAAAATATAGACCTGTATTTTGGACCCAAAGTTAACAGATACATTCAGCTGGCAACAATAAGTATAAAGTCTTTTGTTAGAAAGATATGCTGGATTGTTTCAAGATTTTGACAGTCTGGGTCTCTAGCTAACATTCCACCTATATAAAATGCTTGTCTGTGCCATCTCTGCTTATTATCTTACCTCACAGCAGAAATGGAATATATTGAAGGATTTTGTGCAACAAATGATCTCTGTTGATCTTTTAGTTTTAATTCCATTCACATTTTTTTCTTAGTTTTTGTTTTAGAGAAAATGATCCAAGGTATTATGTATTTGGCAAAAACCATCAAATATTTGATATTGTTCTTCTTGGTCATCAATAATGCATACTAATAAAAACAACCTTAGCATACTAATAAAAACAAAAACAACCAAAAACTTTTTTCTTTAAGAACAAGCAACAAACTTTGGTTTTCACCCCTGGTGGTTTGGTGCAAGATTTTATTCTGGAAGCATTTGGGTATGTGGGTCAGGTTTGCCTTTAAAACTCAAGTATCAAATAGAGGAAAATATCCTTATTAAATCATTCCACAAAACTCTTGTGTTTCTCATTGTGGGCCTTCTGTGCCTACTGTGGATAGTTTGAAGCCTGAAGGCAAATCTGAGATAACAGAATTTTCCCAGAGGTCAGCTTGGCCCATCAAGCTGAAACCAAAATCTAAGCATCTGGCCTTCTGGGCAACTCTCACTTTATCAGCCACAGTCAGTGATGTGCACTTTGACCTGCTGAATACATGAACCATCTCCTCCCTCACAAAGGAGGGCTCATCTAAAGAGCGGAAAGGAGGAGCAACTGAGGCACGTTGGGACCTAAATCATAGGTAAGGTTCCAGCAGTTTCTTCAAAAACCCCTTTCAAAGGAGATCACAATTGATTTGTATAAGCAGTGTTCATTAAGGCAAATATTTTAACTGTTTTGAGACAGCTTAGAATTTGCAAAACCAGTCCTAACAAAGTAAAACTCCACAATTAATCTGCTTGCTAAAAATTAGAAGTCAATAGCTTCTCACATTCTGCAGAATGTAAGAAAGAAGCCTTTGTGACTGAAGATTTCCATCCAGTGCCCTGTTATACCATTACATTTTGCCCTATTATACTAATACACTTTGCTATGTCCTGTGTTTTTCAAGATGAAACTGTAGCATCAAAAGTGTCATTAACTCTGCTGTATGTGTAAAGATTTTATTTCTAGATGCTAAATGACAGATTGGATCAAGGTCCAACTGTGTAAAACTCTAAAGGTTCTGACATATAAACAAATTATATCATAGTAATACATTGGTGATTTATCCTTCCTTTACTGAAGGATAACGTAACCTGGAATTGTTACACATCTTTTCAGAGAAAAATATTCATGTAAATGGATTTTGAAAAGTGGCTGATGTGTGATAACCTGTTCTTGTACCAAAGTCCTGCAATATGCACAGGCCTGTGATGACTAGGTCATGAACCTGGCTGAATGCTGTGAATTTGTTAATAGTAATTTACTAAATAGGTGGTTTCAATTAAAGGTAATGCACTTATTTAACAAATGTGGGTTTTTTATTTATTGCCTTCTTCTAATTCCATTCAGTGCTCATTACCTGAGCACCAACACCGTGCATAGCTCTGCAGATGTTACAAATTAGAACACAGTGCTTGCAGTGAATAAAACACTTACCACAGGAGAAACTCTCAGGCTGCCTAGGGCAGAAGTTGATTTCAGGCATTATCTCTGGTTTCTGCTGAGGTGCATGTGCACGCCTGCCTGCCTGGCGCACGCGTTCAGGGAGAGAGCGATGAAAAGGTCACACGCGGGCTATGGATACAATCTCTGCTCATCTCGCTGTGCTGATGAAGTTTTGTTGATTGAATGTAAATATGCCTTAACTCTTCCACAGCATGTGCATCAAAGAGAACATTATTAGAGCGCAGACAGGCATTTGTTGGTACAATGAAAGCAATACTGCCTGTGCAGCACTGTTTAGAGGTGGCGTACAGTGGCATCCGGATAGATTTGCATCTAAATGAGATGAGCGTTTCTTTCCGTACGGCTTTGATTTACCTCGAGCGCTACAGGATTTTATCCCTTCTGGGATTTGGGGAGCCGTAGTGCCATTATGCACTCATCTTCCCTTTGCATACTGCCTGCCACCTTCAGTCAGTGCTGCCAGATAAGTATATATAATAAAGATCTTTTACATCAGATCTGGTTACCGTGCTGTCAGGCCAGCTACTGGAGTCTGGGACTCTGGAGGAGCAATGAGTGATGAGTACAGCATTTATTTAAGTGCTGCTTTTTTTATTTTTCTCTTTTTTTAATGTTAAGTATTGACTGTATCTGAACTTGCTTCAGCACTATTAATGTTTCTGAGAGTAATTGGATAACAATGCAGAGCTCCAAATTTTTTGTTTTAAAATCATTTAAAAATCATTGATTTTCCTTTTTTTACCTTTTGCCTCTGAAGTCCCTGAGTAGTCCATTAACTAACATCCTAAAGATCTGTGTCTGACTCCCTCAGTCTGTAGATTGCTGTTGGATGTTTCAGATATGTCAAGATGCTCTATTTGTTCTATGTGTCACTTAGTGTGGGTTAGCTTAGCAAAAGCATTTCTTGGCCCAGCTCTTCTCTCGGTTGCACCAAGCTGCAATTTAAATCTCACTATAGTGCTGATATGTCTTACAGACAAAGCTATGACACTTAAGGATAATAATGTAGAAAAACAGTTGGGAAATAAAATTTGTAAATCAACATACATAGGTGAGCCTCTAGTGTTGCACAGTAGAAACTTTTCCTTTGAACTAATGCAAGATTTCAAGTCCTCCTTTGGATGATATAATCATTCACTGAAGTTTTCTTTCCTATATTCTGCAAACTCTAAAAGGATTTCAGAACTACTTCAGCATTGGAAGAGGGGAAACTATCCTTTGTTGGTCGTTGTTGTTTGGGTTGCAGTACCTTCCAACGACACTGGACACTAGCAAAGGCAGAGGAAGATCCATCCCGTGCCCCAAGGACTGTGTGATTTAAAAGGGCAAAGGCAATTACACAAGGTAGTGACAGAGCAGTGTGTGTACACTTCTAATGAGAGAATTATCCCCTCATTAACAAGACTTCACTGTCTTCACCTTTTCTCATTTCAGTGGAGGATTTCTGGTTTCTTACCTATTTACCTAGGTTTTGTATGTTCAAGTCTTATGATGTTAAGTACATTTCCCTTCCGTGGAGCATCTCCAATATTTCCCTTCTCATTCCCACTCCAAGTCACTGGAGCAATCCTGTCCTTCTGAGATACTTAATGGGATTTGTCAAGTCCTTGGTGTAACTATGTTTTATTTCCATGAGTAATGAGATGCTGTGATAGGGCATCTTGTCCTGCCCTAAACGAGACATGCCAAGCCAAACATGAAATGGAATGCCAAATGCTATGTCCTATATGTTTGTCAAGTGTGTGATCTATTTTTTAGAGACCCAACTCAGTACACTGAAATATTTTACAACTTGTGAACTTTAGCTTCTGTTAATATGATTGAAGCAAGTGGAAATGGAAATTGTCAGGGCAATTTAACAAAGCGAGTCTGTAAAACTCATTACATCCCAGGTAGTAAAATCACTTTAGAAGGCACATTCTTCAAACTTGAGCTTTATTCAGTAAACTGCATTGGTGCCTGACCTTTTAAGAGCTTTCCCTTGCTTGGGAGGGAGGAGGGGGAAAGGCCCTGTTGTTCAGAGCTACCTATCTTAAATTACAAACAGCAGCCAGACTTGACTCTGTGCTTTAGATCACACAGGATGACAAAGTGTGCAACTGCTCCAAACAGACAGTTAAATGGCCAGCTATTTAGATGAGTTTGATGTGTATTTCATGTAATTGTATACTCCATAAAGCAGTAAAAAACCAATGTTGTGTGCTGGCTGTATTTTAGCACAAAGTAAATCAAAGTACCAATCTCATGTTTGTAATTCAACCTAATCTTATCAAGACCTGATGCCTTAAAGACACTTTAGATTGATACTAGGTAGTGGATGTGTGAGGGTTAAAGATGCTTTGGAGAAAATAATTCCTGTTAGGCCTGTGTCTAATTTACATAGCAAGATAAATTAGCTTGTTGAGAACTCTCTAAGACCATGGCTGGGTTTCTCCTGCAGTGTAAACATGCCCCTAGTATGTCTCTCTCTGCACTGTCTCCATGCATGTCTCCAAATAGATGACAGGCTTTTCCTGCTAGAATTATGAATGAGCTGTCAATCCACCCTAGATAACAAATTGAGTCTCTCTCTTTTTTTCCTATTTTTTTAAAAAATACTTTATTCTTCCAGTCATACACCACAAATTTCGATTAGTGGCATACATGAAAAGCAAATGTGTCTTGGGCTGTGTCTCTACCAGTTCATTATTTTCATTTTCCAGCATCTAAACAATTATGAGCTTTAGGGATTGCATTTTCTTGGAGCTGTGCTTTGCCAGGTTCATGAGCACAAGTCAGGTTGCTCATTAGTGAGCCCACACACTCAGAGTTTAGTCCAGTAACCTTTGAAGTAAATGGAAAGCCTCCCACATATTTATTGGGTGTCAGATAAACATTTAGTGCACATTGTGGCATTAAAAGATTTTGTCTAATTACATAATGAGGCTTTTGCCTTATCTATGTCGTTTGTGAAGTTATGGGAAGTATGTTAGAGCTGATTGTGGAAAACTTTGAAAAGAAAAAATGTTACCCTTCTTTGTAATTTTCATGTCGTTTCACATGGTTTTTTTTTTTTTTCCCATTGGTGCTATGCATTTTTTTTCCTCCTGGATCTGTCACCATCTTATCTAGAGGTTTCTTGAACATCTTTAAAGGTAGTTGGTAAAAGACATAACTGAAAATAAAAGATGGTTAAGAATGGATTGAGAGTGAGGAATAAAAACTTTAAAAAGGGAAGTTTTTTCACAAAGAACTGGTATGAAAAAAAAGAAAAATATGTTTTTTTCTGATTTTCTATGGGCAGAAGGATTTGCAAATGCATGAGTGGTACTGAGTCCTACATGCAGTGAGAATAGTCAGGTCCATAGGTGACAGATAAAAAGCTATGTAAATTCATAGCACTCCTGGTAAGAGTCCTCCTTGTGTATGTAATCCACAAAAAGTTTGCCAGCATAAAGAAATGATGGGAGATGATTATACATATAGGTAATGGAACTCTGCTGTTTTTTACCACAGAGAAATACTGATCTTTGTGTATAAATTGTTTTACATCAAGGTGCTGAGCCAGATGTAAAGCCTGGGATGATGCCTCTTTAAAAATTTGGCCTTTTCCCATGCAGAAAAGAAATGTCCCTTGCTTTCCAACTGGTGAAATTATTCCATTATTCTTGTACATTGGTAGCATTTCTTCTTCCCTGTTTAAATTTCCTTTTCCAGTGTGTGGCAGTGCCTTGGGTTTGAAGCATCAAAAGGGGAGCAATTATAGAAAAAACATTAATCTTTCAGGAGGTGTTATACAGTAAACAATCCACCATCCTGAGCAACAGGAATGCAGATGAACCTTTGATTGTAGGTATATGCGCCATGCTTGATGGTTTTCTTTCACAAATACTCTCCTTTGCAGAAAACAGAAATAAGGGATAGTTGGGAACATGCTCTGTTCTACTGAACAACCTGCAAACTGTGTGCTGCAATGACAGGGCCATAATACCTTTTTTTTTGATGCCTAGTTGCTATGCCCAGCATTTAAAAAAACATTCTTTAGATACAACACAGTATCCATAGCAGGGTAATCTATATCTGGTTTTGAGGTAGGAAGCAGTTTTGGAGGTTTACATTTCTGGAAGGAGGGTTGACATTCATTGAAGGCATTTAATTTGATGGTGAAATAGGATGTTTGTTTAAATCCTCATCTTGCCTTCATTTATTAGAGTTGTTTATTTCACATAAAGCAGAGTTTTCCAAAAGTCTTTCTCTAGATCCAGCTACAAACTACCTGTGGTTTCTGCATGCTCCACTCTGGGGCTCATAGAAATAATCATGGATTGCCTTGCTTAGTCAAACATTTTTAACCATCACTATTTTCCCTTTATTTCTGAAATTTCAGATTTTAAGGCAAATTATTCATCTTTGAATATAACAGATAATGCAGCAATCACTCCCTCCCTGCATGCTCTTTTACTTGAAATGCATGTCAAATGTTGATGAAAAAAGGGGGAAAAAAAGAGAAGATACTGAATTTTGCAAACAGCATTATGATTGATTAATAAACCTCATTCTCTACTTATGTATCTTCTTACTATTTTCTCAGCTTTTGCAATGCTATGGTTACATTTCAGATTTTGGCCTTTTTTTTCTCTATTTGCATTATTTTACATGTGTTCCCTTTAGTGTCATCATCTTCTTAAGTGTTTTATTGTTGGTAGCAACCGAATTACAAGTCATTTACATTAACACATCTGCACAGCCTTAACAGGAAAAGCCTTCCCTCTTTTTACCAAATTCTATGAGATACTGAAATCTGGCCTTAGTCCAGAAAAATATTTTAAAATGTAGTGCAATTCTAGTAGTGTAATTTATCATTACTTTTTGTTCAGAAGATGAGCTTAACTATGTTTAAAATTAAATATATTAACTGCTCAGCCAGTTTTTCTGTCTGTAGCTCAACTCTCTTCTAACCTCAGCTCTCTGATTTTCATTTTGCTCATAGCATGGACAGAATGAGTTCCTGGGGAAATCCCTCCAGAACTACCCTATAAACAGAGCCTCCTTGCTGAGGAAAAGAACTGACACTGCCCTTGGAGCACAGGGTCATATGCAGTGAGCTTAGTCAGAGATTTCCAATAAAGTGTCTTAGGTTGAATTGTAGCTTTGATTGGTGACTTTGTTGTCAGTATGTGTAAGCAGGAGATGGTCACAGCCTTGCATATGTGTTTAGGCTGACTGTGGTTCCTCTGCAACTTGTGTGAGGGAAAATGTGTTGCACTGTATTTAGTTTAAATACCTGGAGTAAAAGGAAAGGATATATTTTTAGAAGGATGGTGAGGAAATCACATTTTCCCAGGGCTTTTAGTATCCAACACAAAGTAGCACTAATCATAATTGTTGGAACATTTTTCCCAGGAATATTGTAGCAATGTTTGAAAGCATTAGATTCAGACCAGTTTTTCTTCTTGCTAAGTGTTTGTATCAGAAAACAGATGCAGCTGTTTAGTATATACACCATTTTGCTGGTATTCCAAATCTATCAGTAGTAAAATGAAGTTATGCATAAATTTGTTGTTGAAATTATGAGTAGTCACAAGGAGAATACTTACAGTGACTCCTTGTTTCTCATAATTTCCCCCTGAAAAAGATAGATGTAGGCAGTAAGCATGATCCCCTATTATACCATTTGGGTTTATTAACAAATCGCTCACATTTTTGTTAGCCACTGCAATTATTTCTTTTGTCTTAGTGTTTATTCCTCCAAGTCATAGAATAATTCCAGGATACAATTAATTTCCAGCAATTCTCACCAATTTTGGTGGGATTTGAAAGCTATCAGTTCTTTTCCAGATGTGTAGAGTGAAAACATCTATATTCCGGATGTGCATATGTATATGGGAGGCTGGAGTTGTATTAGATAGTAAATATTATTGACCATATTTTGTACAATTCTATTGATTATAATTCTGTTTTCTGCATAACAATTCCTACTTTGAATAACCCTTCTTTTTCTCAGTATTGCTCATAATTTTTCTTTCCCGCAATTAAACAAAAAGGCAAGCAGCAGGAAAGGCACATTAAGAAAATATAAGAGCTAGGTGCATTTTTGTAGGCCTCTGTCTTGTTTTCATGCAGTGATATATAAAGGATTTGTTTAAATTTTAAGCTACACAAAGATGAAGGATTCAACACAGAGAAAGGACATTTAGGAATCCTCATAGCAAACACAGTGACACCTGGAAAAAAGAAAATATATTTTGACTCATTGTAATAGCAAGCAGTGATCCCCTTCTCATTTCCTAGGAAAATTCAGCAAATTTAAAGAAAAAAAATTATCAATGAGAGAGAGAAGGTATGTAAAAAGCTATCTTTACTTGATTTTACAATTAATTGATCCAATAGCTATTTCTGAAGTGACATTATTTTGAAAAAAATTCGGATCAGTATTAGGGCAGCTTGATGGGCTACATTGTTGTGCTTGCTACTTTCTGATGGAGGTTTCCCTGTCTAAAACATTGCTGTGTGAGGGTTTGAGTAAGCTAGAGGAGTTCCTGCCTTGTAGGGTATACTTGATACAAACAGACTGTGCAAAGCAGGCCTTATACAGTAGCACTGGCTTAAAATATCCAACCTGTAGTATTCTGGGGAAAATTTCCAGTCTGGTAACTGTGTCACATTTTCTCTCAAAACACTGTTTGTTTTCTATAGACAAAGAGCAGCTTTTGTATAGGTAGTTGAAAGTACAAAGAGGTCTCTTGGCAAATCATTAATCTTGCTTATAATTGCTAGTCAGCACTGTAGCTCTTTTCCATAAATTAAAAGAGGAGGGTTAGCCAAACATCTTGTGTTTCCTGAGGCAGGGAGCAGGAAGAGCTGATTGTCAGGGGAAGGACCCCATTTGAAACTTCTATTAATGTGTAATATCATTCAGTAGGGGAGAAGGGAGGGAAGACAAAGATAGGGAAAAGAAGATTTCATTTAGGTTGTTTACTTCATTAGAAAGATGGAAGACAGGCTTAACTTGTCCTTGGCTTCTGTTGTTTAAATGGTTTCCTTTTGCTGATGAGTAAATGACATAACTGCCCCTGTTTCCCTCATGTTTTGTTTTGTGTGAGTGTGTTTACACACTTGTGACAGTTGAAAAGAGTCTCACACTCAGAGTGGACATTCACACCTGGGGCTGGCAGGATGAGGACCACGAGGGGCAAGGGATTAACCAGATCCAGAGGACATCTTCTGTAAACATCACCACTGAAAAAGGCAGTTGAACCTGTCTCTTCCTCCTTCATGATGTTCGTCTAATTATTATTTTCTCAGGGGCATGGTTGTGTCACCAAGGTGCAGCTTATGGTATGGGGTAAAAGCTGAGGGACCTTCTGAGAGAGGATTCTTCTCATTCCTCCCTGTGTCTGCTATTTTATTCGTTCAGGGGGAGTGTCTGAGTTTTCCCAGTGTGACAGTCTAGACAGGGAAGGAGCAGGCTGTCACCCTCCTTGCACTGTGTTCTGAGGGGCAGGCTGCTTGCTCATGGGATCAGAGCAGGTACAGAGAGACTGCTGGGGTCCCCACAGCCCAGTGTCCTGCAAATATCATGCAGGTGAAGGGCTGGGCTTTCCATGTCCCTCTGTCCTACCTTGTTATAGTTCTGTAATTTGCTCCTAACTTTTCACAACAGAAAGCTCTTAATTAGCTTTTTCTAAGTTGGCCTCTGAGTCCGACTCAGCTGCTCATGAAGAGCTCTTCAGGTAAGTCAGGTGTGGGGTGTTCTGTTCTGTGTTATAACACAGCTTGTCAGCTCAGGGATGTCACACACTGGTATGGCAAACACTAGTCTTTGTATGTATCTCAGGACTATTACTCTCACTAAGTGCTTTAAATGTACTAAAAAAAAAAAACCCACACACAAGGCAAAATGCTTGTCTGGGAGAGCTTGCCCAGTACTGATGCTTGCAGATTAAATATGTACAGCATGCAGCTATACTGCACTAGCAGCTTTTAGTACAGAACCATTCAGCCTTCTCTGATAAAGGCTGGCATATTGCCCACTTCCTTATAAGTTTCTGGATATGGCATAATGATATTGAGGATGTGACCAAGAAAGCATGCAGCTTCAAACAATCGCGCTGGTGCTTTGCATGCCAGGCAATATGGTGCTCTTGACATGGGGTCTTTCCCTTTCCCAACATTTATCTGCCTTGTTTCCTATTTATCTGCCTTGAAACCTATTCTGGGAGTTTTCTTATGTCTTATTTTTAAACTGTCTGTCAAATGCCAATGCTTAACTGCCATAATAGAAGAAAATAAACAGCATCAATTACTCTCAAAAAATAATGGACGTTATACTAATAGTTGCACGTGCAAATTTATAGTATTTTATTATAGGCTTTTTGATGCATTATACAAAATTCCTCTTTAGAAAAAAAAGGCAAAAAGTACTGCTGTCATTTTGCAGTAGCACTGTGACATTCCTGTACAGTAGATTTTCCCAGCCTCCCAACCCTGTTTAAATGTCTGTACAAAGATGCATCCCCCATGGGGAATGCAAAACAGTATTACAAAATGCCTAAAAGCATGGGAGGCCACATTTTGTATAGGAGCAAAAATGTTAATCATCTTGTCCCCTTGATAACCTCTCAAGGGCCACTAAAATGGGTAATCCTCTATCTCCAGTTTGAAAACTGCTGCTCTCCAGGCAAGGGGTGAACTCCAACTTCCTCGTACACAAAGTAAAGGTATTATTTATATTGACTTCTTAGGCAATATAGAAACCTGATTGCTTGAAGGTAAGTGTAAAGACAATATTTGTTGGCAGAGAAGTTAGTTCTAAGTTGTATAACTAGAAACACAAAATGCAGAAAAATATGAACATGGAGCAGAGGAGAAGTCAGAGCTTGGAAAAGAGTATTTGCATACTGCTCAGATCACTGGTGTTTTTCCTGTTCACATGGTTCATAAAGCTCTTTCCTGTTTTATACTGTTTAGTTCTTTGCTTAGTTTTCTGTTTAAATTTCAATTCGAAATATGTGAAGAAGGACCAGATGGTTATACAGTCAGGATTGGTGGCAGAGAGGTAGCAAATGATTTTATAATATGGACAAACCAGGTTCTAGCTGTTTGATCTCAGCAATTTTTTCCTGGATTGGAAAACCATCTATTCCCATATGGGCACTCATAGGCTGAGATCAAGTCACCTCTAAACCATCTCTTTGATGAGTTAAATAAATTGATCACCTTGTATCTCACACTGTGAAGTAAATGCTTTGATCCTTTCATCATTCTTCTTGCTTTTTCCCCTGCAACCACTCCAACCACTCTAGTTTTTCCAAGTCTTTACTGTGAAAGTGAGGACTTGGACCTCACAGTTCCTGGATTGCAAGTACTAGAGCCAAGGTGTTGTACTTACTCCTCCTGTATCCCCCTTTCATCACATCATAGCCTCTTGAAGTAGTGCTACTCTGAGAATTCATGTTCATCTTCTCATTTAGCCTGACCTCGAGACTTTGTCAGAGGTGCAGCTCAGGGCTGAGCTCACCACCTAGAAAAATTCTATTTTTTATTCCTAGATGAAAGCCTGTATGCTTTTAAACAGTGCATTGTTTGGTTATGTTGATGCATGAGAGGGCACACTGATGTCAACTTTTGAATCAGTGTGATCTGGAGCTCTAGTGAGAATAAATAGTTTTGCTATTTTCATTGAAAATAGCATGATTGTAAGATGAATGATTGTGTATCTGGAAAAAAAAAGAAACAGACTTCAAGATGCAGGTGAAATGGGAAAAGGATCATGCATAGGATTGGTTTCGTTTTGTGAGGGTTTTTTTAAATCAGTCCAGTAATTCTATAAGTCTAATTTGACAAGTTAGTTTCAAAAGCCAGAATTCAGGCATTATTTAAGATGGTTGTTTTGCATTCCCATGTTTATATAAAAGACCTCATGTAACTGAGTATGGAGAAGGGGGAAGAAAATCCTTTGATCCTTCAGCAAAATGTTTTTATGTAAGTAGCCTTCTCGTGGTGAGCTCTGGAAGTCTGGACAGATCATTGTCCATCTGTTTTTACAACTTTCTGTGATCACTGTCCAGCAAATGCTGTTTAATCTACAGAGAATAAACACTTCCAGAGTTGACAATGTGCTTCCCAGGTGCTGAGGGGGAGGGTCACACAGCCAGGCCGTTTGCTGAAACGTAGGAAAACAGTCATCCAGAGAAAACAAATATCCATGGAGACTTTAGGGAAGAATCACATCTCTTTCATTTTGCTTTCCTTCTAGAAACCAGAGACTCTTTTGGAAAGAAATATAAAGGTAGTGGTAACTTGTCTTGTGCTGGACGGGTTAGTGCACAAGAAGGAAGAGATGCCAAGATCTTTAGAATCAGTAGCTCTTTTTTAAAGATTAAAGGAGTGCGAAGGAAACATGTAATGTTTGTGCAGAAGGCTAATGAAACAAATTCCCATAACTCTGTTTCCATTTGGAGCACTGCTGATTGCTGGAAGAGGGATTGGAGGCCCGGAGCTGCAGTGTGGAAACGAGCCGCTGTGTCTGGATCATGTCATGGCAAGGAGGTTTAGTAGCTCTGAGGCGCTGCCCTCATTCGTGCTGGAGCTTAACATCCCCTCCAAAACGTTATGCAGCAAGCAGACAACCAGCCCTTGATGCTGTTCATCCCAAGGACTCTCCAGGCTACGTTCAGATCAGAAATTCTGTGCTGTTTTTCTCACCCCGAGACAAGGTTGTAGGGCGTAGGCTCCCTGGCACAGGATATATGTAGTGTACATATGTTTTCATGTTGTGGCAACAAAAAGGCATATGCCACTGTCGCTGGTGCTGCTCTGACTGCAGCACTGCTAGCTCCTTTTTATCTTGCTCTCAGCTCTGTGTGTCTCTGTGAGTGCCTGAATTTCTATTCACAGGATATTCCTTCATGGAAATCCAAAGGGCATTGCAGAACCGGTACACCTAACTTCCTGTGCTGTAAAATGTTCAAGTATTTCAAGGCTTCAAGTACTCTGCACTTCTGAAATACCCAGAATATTCAGGGCTCTTTCCTTATCTTTCCTAACAGTTCTTCACTCTGAAGTGTATAACATTCTGTATTCCTGGATACTTTATTCCCCAAAATGCTCAGAGTACCTCAGCTCCAGATCTCTTTTATGATTTGGTTGTTTGTTTGTTTGTTTGCTTGTTTGGGTCTCTCTCTCTCTCAGTAGAGGGCTAGTCAGGTGGATAATGGGTGTAATGAACCTAATTTGGGGGCCTAACTAACTTCCCTGGCATCCTTCTACCCAGTGCATCACCTGAGCATGGCAGGATCTCAGAAGGGAGAACAGCAGAGGGAAAGAAGCAGTTTGGCTTTTTGACTACTTCTTCATGAGCTGTTTGGAAGGGGTGAGACAGGGCTTTACTCTTGATCAGTTCCCAAGTACATAAAAAATCTTGTCCAAACACATGCCTTTCTCTAGCTGCAGTGGTTTTAGAAGCAAGTTGCCCTCTAAGCTGGGATTCCTTCTGTGTTTTCTCATCCCAAATTTAAGGCTTGGTGGTTTTAAAATGTAAGTAAGTGTTTCCCATCTTTGCCTCTAATCCATTAATATCACATATCATCTAAGCTGCTCAAATTAATAAATGTAGTGAAGAAACCACATGCACACCCCAACTGGCCTTCTTGTGTGGCTGGACTAGGCCAACAGCACTGCCTGCCAGCAGTATCCATCACTGCCAAATGTGAGTCTACTGGATGTGCAGCAGTAGGTTCATGAAGTATTTTGCCACTACAGGTCAAGCAATTGAATATGAATATTGGCAGGATCACATTGCAAGAGTGTTATTTAATAGAGCTGTTCCTTCGTAGAAAATGGGTTTGTAAATGGACTGTGGAACTAGCTCAAGACTGAAAGGTCTTGTGTCTAACTGAAAGGCTGTATAAACTAACAGCAGCCAACACAAGGTGTAAAACCTGGGAAAAATCCATGGCCTGAATGTGACTGAGTGAAGTTCAGGGTCAGCACACTTCAAAAAAAGTCACACCCATTCCTTGCCACCTGTGAACACCAAACAACTGAGGTTACTGTGATTTTGTTTGCTAATCAAAGTGGGACCTTTTTGTTTGCCATGACTTAAGCTACTTAAAAAAGCATCAACTGTTTCCATCTTGCTAATTACCTGTAGTAAAGAAGGCTAATGAAAATTTAAGAATAATTTCTGCTCTCACTTTGTTACCTGTAAGTATTTTTCTAGCCTGTCATGATTTTCTGTTAATCTATTCAACGCTATGAAGTTTAAAAACAGTAATGAAGAAAAATAATTTGTGGATTACATCATTTCAGAACAGATCTTTGGGGTTTAACTGCAAGGCCAAAGTCACAAGGCACTGGTTTTGACACAAGGTGCTTTATCATCCGCAGAGCTTAAATTCAGCGGTTCTTTGAAAGCTGGGAGATGCCTGCTGAGAACTGGTTCATGTCAGGTTGACCTTACCAGCAAGAGACACTATGAGCAAAGACCTTAAAAAGGGGTGTGGATGACACATTTATTTATTTACCTATCTGTCACTGATGGTACTTTGAGACATAACATCCTTGCAGAGCGTCATTAGGTTCATGTAAAGGAAAGAATAGGAGAAAACTATTTTGTCTTGTCAGTACATATTAGATTTAATATCTAAATATGTACATATGTGTGTATATATCGACACACAGAGCTCTAAAAAGAGAGAGAGCTATTTAACCATTTTTTTGTTAGATAATTTAAAGTGGTAAAAAACTTGCTAGGATGCAGGGCTCTGGCATAGGATATATTGTCCTCAGAGCACTCTAAAGCATAGTACTGATTATAAAAAAAAAAAAAAAATGCATCTGCTACTTCAGATTTTGGTCCTTCTTTCTGGACTGCCAGAGCATGGATGACACAGGAGATAGTACAGACCCTGAAGATTAAGAGGCAACAAATTCAGGGTAGTGTGGATGCCCTTCTGTGCCCTGTTGGTGGTTTACTCTGTGACACTGGTCAACTCATTTCTTCCCACCATCTTTGTACTCCCTCTAGCTTTTTTCTTTTTGGTACCTGTTGCTCTTGGACACTTTCTTACTTTATGTCTGTGCAGAACATAGCACAGAACAGCCCTCTTCTTGTTGCTGTAGCACAAATATTAGAGAAAAGAAGGAGAGAGACATTTTTCTCTGGTTGTTGTTCAGTGTTTCCATTGCACTCTAGGGAACACTGTGGCCAGGTTGACATGAAATTTGGAAATGGATAGTAGGAAAAAGGCCTTTTCTCAAATTGATCCCCCTGCTCCCTCAGGATGGTGTGAATCCTGTTGTTGGGAAACTGGATGTTTGCTTCCTGTGTGTGATGGAGCTGGTGGCTCTGCTGGTAATACACCTGCTTAAGTGGTTTTTGCTGGATCGCAGCCCGAACAAATTGTGAATTCCTTATCCTCTCGTATCTCCATTACTGCATGCTTCAGAGCTGTAGCAAGGCATTTCAGTGTCCGGGGTAACACCTTGTTCTTGGCAGCCCTCCTGCTCTCTCCACATGGTCTCCCAAGTATCAGCACCTGGGCTGGGGGAGGCTCAGGAAGGGGTCCCAGCCGCAGGGAGAGTGGCTGCAGCCCACCTGTGTGGCTGCCTGGCTCCCGGCCTGCTGCCATCACTGTGGCACTGTTCTCCTTTCCATCTTCATCTGGAGATAGTGCTGAGGGAGGGCACTGCTTTTGCCCTTTGCAAGGGACTGCTCTTGCTCCCTATGTAGAAAGGTTTGGGCAGTGCCAGAGGCAGGCTGCTGCACCATTCCCACTATCCAATTTGGATGTTTCTTCTGTTCCTGGCCTTATCTTCTCCCTGAAGGTTTCCCTGCCCTTCCCCAAGCCATGCTTCTGTCGGCATCAAAAACTCTCCATCTGCTTGTATGCAATCCCTACTTCTGAAGTTTTATGTGGCATGATCTTATTTATTTAGACTGGTCCCAAATCCACCGTTACAGCTGATCCATTTATGCAGCAGCCCCGTAGCTCCTATAGTTTTGACAGTAAGCCCTTGTAGGTAGGTCTACCTCCAGGAAAGCCTTTGAGATGATTGAAATGTAATTAAGAAGTGAAGACCAGATGTTTCTTCCCAGATTACGTTTTCAGGATCACAACAGTCCTTTCAAAAGCGAGGAGAGAAAAGGGAAACAAGAGAAAACCTCTACTGCTCTGCTTTAGCAAGGGAATTTCCTGAAGTATATACAAGAAAAATCTGGATTTTGTTAATTCTTTTTTTTTTTTTTCATTCCACGTTGAAGTGTGCAAGTGGCTTGAAATGGTAATAAAACAAAGTGGACTTTTCATTCCATTGTGCAAAGCCAGCAAATTTGTTTTCCCCAGTGCACCTGCTTTGTTGCTTAGGCTTTCCAGAGGGAAGGAAAAAAAGAAAAAGAAGCTGAGTTTTTTTTCTGGAAAAGTGCTTTAGTCGTATTTTTTTTCTGTAATTTGCCACAATACAAATGTTTTCTTGGATATACTTTTGAAAATCCTTCATTCCATTCTGCGAAGGGAAATAAAGATGTGGAGGAGTTGGGGGAGAAAATCCACATTCATCAAGCAAAAGAGAATATTTGAATAGGTGCAAATCTTTATAGTAACACTGCCAGGAAACACACAACATTAATATAATTATGATGTTGAACTGGCAAATTAGAGGAGATATACTCCTGCCATCTTTAAACAAGACACTTCTTATACAGACAGAATGATTACTTGATAGGTTGAGGTTTCTTCGAAGTATTTAGTTTTATTCTGTGGTCTGTGTTTTATGTTTTCTTTGTACTGTCCTTGACAAGAAAAAATCCTGTCAAAACAAGGTTTTTTTTTCCCAGGAGAGCAGGTTGATGCTTTTTGTCTTGTAGACAGCAAATATGTGGGTAAACTTTACAGGTCTGTGCTTATTATCTTTTTATAAAAAGTTAGATACAGATATGTTATTTAATTTACCAATTAAAGCTGACATTTAAAATTCAAGTACTAGTAAATGTCCTATGAACCTCTTCAGGACATACTAAATCTAGTTTATGTCCAGAGAATATGTTTTTCCTCGTTTTAGGCAGCATATGCATTTGCCATGACCATGAAAGGAGATCTTGTTTAATGGTCACTAGTACTACATTGCTTTAAGTTCTGTTTCAAAGTGAGACCTTTTTTTTCTTACCTAAGGTTTTGGCACTATTCAGGACACATTCATTGTGAAAATTACGCCCTTGTTAATAAAGTCTAATTTGGTCATTCCATATGTATATGTATATATATATATACACACGTATATATGTATATAAAGAAATTAATAACCATTTCAGTTTCACATTACCAGAAGAATATAAAAGCAATCAACCTTCCTGTCCTTAAAGAGACTCAGTGAAGACTGAAAGGTTGTTACTGTGTGTTACCTTCTTGGGCATTGCTGCTAAGGACGATGCTGGAGAGACCCAAGGGGACCAAAATGATGTCTGATTCTGAACTCCTCATCCACTGGCTTTGTCTTTAGATCTGCATAATCTGGGTACATTATTTAACAGAGAGCAAAGTGGATTTGTGGTTTCCAGCTGGGAAACCACAGTTTGCTGAGCTGAGCTGAGGACTATAGGTCTCTGCCCAAGTCCAGCAATCAGGCTGTGTCTACAGTAAGGAGCAGTACAGAGTGATGGGAGCAGATCTGGGGAAACAAACCCTGCTGCAGAGCTGACATCCACACTGTGCATTTCACTGATGTTTTATCTCACACGAGCTCTCCTCAGGCCCTGAAGGCGGCAGGCTTGGTTGTGGTGGAAGCACATCAGGTGGAGTCCTGAACTGAACTTCTGGGTAAATTTAATCTGAAAGTACCTGAGTTCCCTGTGCTCCACAGCCGCTCTGTGATATGAACCAGCACATGTCAAGTGGGAATAATTAGGAAATTTGCATAAAAGACACATTCTGATTCACACTGAAATGCAAATGTAGATGCAACCTCAGTGAGCTTCGTGCCTGTTTATATTCAAGCTACTTTGCACCTCTTGGAAAATACGAGGGAAACAAGTGAGAGCAGATTAGGCTATGGGAATAATTGCAGACTAGGTAAGTGGGAATCAAGGCTAGTAATTGTCGTAATTTATGTTGTAAATAGTTTCATGCAGCCATTATTGGAAAAAGAACCTAATAGAGCAAGTAGACTGCTTTATAAGGTTAAAAAATATACTGGATTTTCTTTTTCCCGTATTGTTATCTGTTCAGAACAGTGCAGACTCCGTTTTTCAGTTACAAGTTTAGTCCCTTGAGCCTTTGTAACAAAAATTTCTCCTCAGTATAGAATATTGCAACATGTACTGTCAAGAATAACAGTTATCTAAAAGCATGGAGAAGAAAAAATGCAATGCCTGCTATCATGTTTCTTCAAATAGGGTCTGTGCTAAGGAGCCAGAGTTCAAAAGCATATTGTGGTACAGCCTGAGCTAAGGCACTGAGTGCTCACGTTGAAGAGGATTGCAGGCTTGGGGACTCAGGCATGCAGGGGATTTAATATACATTTACCAGAGGAT
The DNA here is from genome assembly GCA_013398075.1 of Notiomystis cincta. NCBI lineage: Eukaryota > Metazoa > Chordata > Aves > Passeriformes > Notiomystidae > Notiomystis > Notiomystis cincta. The sequence continues at coordinate 81,953 of VZRX01009001.1, read as the reverse complement.
TGCTGTAAGGGTTTTGTACCTTAGATTTTAAGGATTTGGGGAGTTTTGTAAAGATAGGTATGCCCAGGTACTCAAAGGCTAGATCATGAAGTGCAGGGATGTGACCCATGCAGTGGTAGAGAAGTAGGCAGAGTTAAGATGCCTTGTTCCTCTGGCCTCTTTTCTTAAGTAGACTAAGTTCTTTTGCAAATTGTAGCTATTTATAAAAGATTTTCATCAGGACTGTCTCTCCTTAGATTTTTATCATGGCAGTCCCCTGGCTCCTAAAAACCTTGTTCTAATCAACCTCATTGACACCTCTATAATTAAATGGAGAGACAGGAGGCTGAAGAAATGATAAAAAAGGAAGCCTTCAAAACCGTGCTCAGAAGTCTCTGGAGCCACTCTTGAGAGAAGACTGGCAATTCTTGAATTTTCAGGATTTAAAATGAGGAAAAAAAAAAAAAGACAAAAAAAAAAAGGACTGGATATTTGTTTGCTTTATAATGTTTGGCTGTTACATCTGTTTTTCCTCTGGTATTTTATATCAGTGCTGTAGATTACTGTAGTGGAGAATATCACTGCAGACCTCTGTGTCATCTAGAGCTTCACAGTCCTATCTTAAATGTAAAATATTTTGAAATGTGCAAAACCAATTTGAACCTCCTCCCTCTCAACTCCAGTTGTTTCTGCTCTGCCTCCTTATCTCTCTCAGCTTGTTCCTTCCTCTGCAGCCTCTTTGAATGCCAGATGCTAAAATACCTGCTGAATAAATTTTGATTATGGCTTGGAAAAAGAAATGTTTTGCAAAGAGTTGAGGGAGAGGAAAAGGGATGCCCTTTGTTAAGTTTCTGGATGTTTTGAAAAATAATCAGTCCCAGATGCTTAATGAAGAAAAGCTGAGAGCCTCCAAATGTCCCCAGAGCCACTGATTTCGCTGTACATGACAGTGCTGGGGTGTGTGTGTGTGTATATTTTGAGTCCTCTAGATGTCTTAACCCTGCAGCAAGAAACCTAAAAGAAATTAGAAATAATCAGAAATAAGAAGATCCCAATCTGCCTTAGCAGTAATACCTTATTTATTTGTAGTTGATGTCTCAGAGGGAGGCTCTGGCATTCTCTTTGTACAGAACATGCTGGGAGGTGAGGGACAAAGGGTGTCATGGGAGGGTTGGTGGGTGCAGAGCCTCCCCTCTGGTGCTGCTGCTGAAGTCCATGGTGTTGCAGTGGCTTCTTGTCTCTTGCTTCCCCTGGGACTGAGACAGCTGAACCTCCTTTTCCTACATCGCTGCACAGGAGAGGTGTCTCCAGTGAACCTGCCCACAGGCCAGCAGCTCTGCTTCGTGGCAGCTTCACAATACTTCACTGGTACCATATGGAAAAACAGGATTGTGCCTGACTTTCTGGCCTGATTTGTTTGCTGAACATTTTTTTCTTGTTTTTTAATGCTTTTGCTGCAAATTGGAGAAGACTTCAGCAGCTCTCCTATGAAAGCTTACCAGAAAAGGGCATAGGTGATGGAAGGATTTAAAAATGAGGGGGGGAAAAAAAAGGATATGGAAGATGCTGCAGAGAGCTCCTGGCTTTCCCACTCTGCTCCTGAGGGATTTTTAGGTGCAACTCCAGCTATTTTTAACTGTGTAAAGCTAGCTATCCTCCTGGGATGGGATGCTGATTTGAGCTTGCCCATGTTTGTCCCTCTCACCAAAAGTCTGCTGAAACTTTGTTTATGTGGATATATAGGCACTATCTTCCTATCATTACATGAAAGTTGACAGAGGTTATTTAGGACAAGAGGATTTGTTCCCTAATTTTAAAATCAGTATTTTATAAGTCTGTGCTACAGGTTGACTTCTGTCACTTCCTGATTTTTCCCAGTATCCTTTCCAACCTTCAGCATTCTGGTTACTGCAAGTCTTGGGACAGGATTGTGCAATTTTTCTGTATTTTATTTGAATACCCTGAGCAGGAACATGTGTTGGTGATTATCTCAGCAGGTCTAGTCTTAACTTAGCATGTGAAGCTCCCTGACCTCTGTGAGCACCATAAACAGTGGCCATCATAAATGGTGAACCCCTTGCTTACACTGAAGTTGTATTCTCTGGGTATCAAAACACTGGAGAAAGAACAGATCTAAACAAAAATGCATGCATATGTCTTCTCCTTTATGTTTTGGGAGAAGGCTGAATTCCTTTGGACTTTCTGTTGTCTCTGCCGTGTGTAGTCTTGAAAAACACCTGAAAACGGCTTCCTGCTTCCTCTCTCTGTCAAAACTTTTTAACCACTATCCTCCCTCTTGATCTCTAAACTTTCAGCACTCTCTTTTGTGGACTTGTGCTTGCCTTGGAGATGAGATACAGTGCCACAGAGCTGGTCATGCCCCACCATGAATCTCAAGATGGCTGCTTTGAACCCTGCCTTTTGTTAAACTTAATCAAGGCAGTCAGGTGGTAATTTTCAATAATTTGCTCAGATTTTATTGCTCAGATTTTACAGTCATCACTGCCCACATTATGTGTGCTTATTCCCCTATGTCTCTTTGCCCATCGTGGACCCAAGGCTTTGCCTCCCAGAGCTCTGTACTAATTAGCAGATTTTTTTTGTCTGATGAGATCCATGTAGTGTTTTTGGGCTAAATCAGTGATGAGATTGGTGACTGCCATGCAAGAGATGCTAAAGGAGGTTTGTAAAATGAGCATGACCTAATGAATGTACAGCTCTTCTGCAGCCCATGGTCGGATTTTCAGTGTGCTGAAACACAGAACATTTGTTGTTTATCTTCATGTGCTGTGTTCATTACCTGTGTAATATTGATCATAAAGCACTTCACAGAGCTTTCAGAGAAGGAAATTTTGCCAGAACAATGACTCAAAGCTTTAGTCTGCTAAGAAACTTTAATGAGTGGATATTTGTTTACTGTGTTAAATTATTATTCGGTAATGGAAGAAAATAGGAAATGACTCAGACTGTAATAAAAAGTATTTTTTTTCCCAATCACAGCAAATGCATTGCATAGCAATTTGTGGTTTATAGTAAATAAATAATGAAAGATGCTATTCCAAACAGACCTGCTTTATTTCATGTTGTTTTCAAAATGTCAGTGGATATGCATTAATAGGTAGAAGCAAATGCGTAGAGCTTACAGAGGTGAAACACAGGCAAGCTTTGGTAATCTCAAATTTTGTTTCTGATTTTTTTTTCCCTATGCTTTGCAATTTTCCCCTTTCAGAGTTCTTATCCATTCTCCTTGTTTATGAGGGGATTTTTTTGTTTTTTTGATTCTCTTGTGTTTGCCTGCAAAACATTACCGGTAAGCAGAAACTAATTGTCTGCACTGTACAGCTCTCCAGGGATTTTGAGCTCCATGAGGTTCACTTGGTTATATTGCTGGGTTTCTTTCCGTTTTCTGAAAATTTGACTGTGATTGCAAAGGATTTGTGCAGTAGCCATAATATATTTTATATGACAATGAGAATACTAAGGTCTCAAAGCAATGGAAAAGACTGAATTGTTGCAAAGGACAAAGAGTGGCTACTTTCTGAGCTGAAAGATATGAGTGTTATGATGAATAGCATGTGTTGATGTGTTAGCAATTATGTCTGACTTCAGTATAACTGAAGATGATCAGCCTGCTTGATTTATTTTGCAGTGTGTTTTGTGAACAAATTATCTTTATCCTGATTGTATATATTAAATATTTACGGTATCTATGCTGTATTTTTTGTTGAGCTATGTTAAAGGAATTCATTTTTCATGAAGAAATTCTATTTGTCATAACCTCAAAGATTCTAATTCTTTGATGCACTCATTAAGTCCTTCCAAGTGCAATTTTCTGAAGGCAGGGTCAATGAAACTTCAGTTTATGTAGGTTGTTTATCAGTTTTCAATATTTCTACCTTCTTCCTTCTGGACTTAAAAACTTGTGTATCTCTCTTATTTTTGTGTAGCACCTTTCATCATGAGTCTCACTGGACCACTTAACCTCACTTTGCTTTGCCACTCACAATAGTAGATAAATACGATGGTCAGAAAGGCAAGGTCTTTTCTGACCTCACCCCCCAAAAGAAGAAAAATAAAAGAGCTGCAAAAGTTTGATGGTGAAAGACTCTCTTTTCCTTGGAACAGTTAATAATTCAGAGCTCAGGGAACTCACTTAGGTTTTGGTGGCTTGGCCCCAGTGCTGAGTCAGTCTAATTTGCAGCAGGGGCTCCAGGGAGGGTCTCTTATGGCTCTAAGGAGGGTCTCTTACATGCCAGGTGACTGGCCCTCCATCAAATTATTGGCTGTCTTGAAAGAAGACATTCTCATTCTCTCTCATCCAGACCTTTCTCACCTTGTATGAATAATTGAATAATCATTGGGGCAGGGCAAGAGACTAAAGCTCTAGCCTGCTAGGTATCAGAGATGTAGGGCCTTGAACCCAGAGCTCTCACATCCTGTTGGAGAAGCCTGGAATCCCTATGGGGCCTCGTGCTGTCAGATTGTGTGCAGCAAATGAATGTTCTTTTCTGGTTTGGGCAGAGGCAGGATAAACCACCAGCTATTCTTCCTGTCCTGCATTCTCTTCACTCCCTCAAAGAGACAATGGAATGGGCTGCTTGGCCATCTCCAGATATTCCTATTAATATTTTGTGTAACCCATAGAGATTCCTTCTTTCTCCCCCAGATTTCAGGTTTCCTTCTTTTGTAGAAAGCAAAAAATAGTGTATTCCCATGGCAAACAATGCTTGTTTTTTATCAGTAGCTTTGATTGTCTAAGATTTGTGCAAAAGCCTACCATCAAGCCCATTTTGTTTGCAATTAAACCTGAGATCATTTGTTGATCAGGGAGTCTGAAGTTTTAGATTTTTTTCCTTTTTTGCCCTAATTAGTGATAATAATAGTAATAGTAATAATGAGAATTAATCTGTGCCGTCCTCACTGAAATTCACTTAACCAGTGTAGAATGCAGATATGGAGGTTTCAACAATAAAAAGCAGAAATGATAGAAAGGAAAAATCTGTGTTCCCATAATGAAAAACAGATGTCAGAGGCCCAGTGCAGACTTCTTGCTACTCACCTTGCAAAATGAGTTGTGGAGCTTGTGGGTTAAGTGGCAGCTTCACTAAAGGTAATAGCAAAACTCCCCTAAGTTTTGTTGCTATTTTCAGAAAAACTCTCTCTGCATGAGCTTGTGTCATTTGATCCTGACCCTAACTTGGACACCATGGAGACTTTGTTCATGTTAGAGTCATAATGGATCAGGCCCATGACTCTGCTAGGACCTGAACAAATCAAAAGAGAAGATTCTGGTGGAAGACCAGGTGATGATGATGAAAGATGCAGGGTAATACTCACAGGGCATTAGGGGGTGGCCATGTACCTGGATGTCATGGCATCTCTGTCTACATAGAGCAATAGGGTTGCAAAAGTCTGAGGCCATGTAAGGTTTAAGCAGGATTTTTTTTTCCCCACCACTTGAGGAAATGCTTTTCCCGGAGGGAGGTCATTGCATTCTAAGAAATGAAGCCACTGGAATAGTTCAGTAGGAAGAGAAAATCCTGGATTTTAGGCTTTGTTAACTAGTGCTTTCACATGGCTGTGGCAAATTACTCAGCAAGAAGGCACGAAGGGAAAATTTCAGTAGTTTGATGCTTGTTTACACAGCATGTCCCTGCCAACTCTATTCCTTCCTATACATCCATTAATAAATAAATGCCCCTCAAAGCTGAGAACATAATAGAGATCAAACCTGTAAGACAAAACCTGCTGATTTCAGCCCATTTCAATTCCACTCTGCCATCTCTGTCCTGTAACTGGCAAGTAAATGTAAAATGAGAAAGTAAAGGGGGCTGTAAAAGAGGCACTGTGAGATCATACCCACTGCCACACTCTAGCTTGGACATGCACCTAAATTCATTGTAAGGCAAGATTCAGGTTCCATCTGGAGGTGGGTCTGAGTGTGGGTGGCTCAGGCTGCCCTACAGCACTTCCCTGAGCCCAGCCTGGCCTGGCCCTCCTGTTTTCACATCAGGACAGCCTCCTTATACTCATTTGTTCTTACATTACGGAAAGGGCTATTTATTACCACCAGCTCAGGAAATGACCTAATGTGGCCTTGTAAGGCAGAATTAATTTGCAATGACTCCAGCTGAAAGTTGGCCATCTTTTAACTTAATAGCTGCAGAACTGTCAGCTTCCTTTGAAGTTAATAGCAGTTGTGATGTTGAAATAGGAATTTTCATACAGGAAAGCAAACTTGACTTGATTTGGATTGCAGTATGCAGTGTTTTCCTCAGTGGAATAAAGGGTGAGGGAGAGGAGTGTTCAGCTGTAAAACAAAAAGCATTCCTTTTGGGTTTAAAGAGAACTCTTACTATGCTGTGTCTTTTGAATACAAACTTAGCAATGATGTTTTGCAGTGAATGTTCAAGCTGGAAATATTTAAAATGTGAGGGACTCTTCTAAGTTGTGTGTTTTTTCACAGTAGGGACCACACACTGCAAATAAATGTGAACCTACTTTGCCCTACCACATTTCACCCTGGGATGTAATTTCTGCAAAGGTGTATGAACCCCTGTTTTAATTAGTTTTTCCTTAATGATCAGAAGAGAAGCTCAGGTGTAGGATGAATAAAGGATTTATTACTCTAAATGCAGAACTTGCTGATTATTATTTTTCATCTCTAAGTTATGTAAACTTCAATAAATTGGTCATTTTGGGTTATCAGCAAACAGATCATGTATACACATGTGAATGTGCAAAATGTAGCTGTTTCTAATTTAAACTAGAGTTTATTACTGCCACTGGATCTGCTTCGTTGCTGCTAATGAGATTTTAGGGGTCCTCATAATGTAACAGCATGAATAACCTTTTGTTAAGAAAGGCCACCCAAAGTATGTGAAGTGGTGGATACTATGCATGTTATTGGTTTGCTGTGTTTAGTTCTCACAAAGAGACTGCATGATAGCCTTTCAAAATGGAGAGCACTCCCTCCCCAGTGCATGCAAGAATGTGATTAAAACCCTCCTACTCCTAGGATACTGGCTTTAATCATGATCCCACTCGTTAATAGCCAAAATGTATTAACATCTGATAGTTGTTAGGCACCGTGAAGGGTGTCAAGGGTTTCTGTTCAGCTCATGTCAGACAGGTGTCCAGGGAAGACCTCCACCATAGTGAGCATAAACACACCTGCTCCTGAATGAGACTGAGGATGAAAACCCAGGAGAATGGAGTTTCCCTGCTGCAACTGCATGGGAAGGTTTCCTTCAACAGGCATTATCAAAGCAACCCCAAAGTATGAAGAGCTATCGTGAAATTAAGCAAAAGCAAAGTATTTCAAGTATTAGGCAAGGTTTTATGAGTGCATGGCTGCATGGACATGTATCTATCCCTCTCAAAAACAGCACCGACAGGTGAATAATGTATTTGTACTTATGGCAGGATTAACTTTATATTAATCCATCTCTCACAGGTCATTTTCTGCCATTCCAAGTCCCTGAACAACCTTAAACAAGTGCCATTTTACTTCTGTCAAGTAGTCAAAGACATTTTTCTTTCCCTTACTCAGACAAAGAATTCTTTATTAAAAAAATGCCTCCAAACCCCCTTCTGCATTGATTTTAATCCCAGCCCCCTGAGCAGTGATCAGAACACGTTTATACCGAGTAGCCCAAATTATCAGCCCGAGGTTCTGACTCATCAGCATTTTTCTTTTGCATAAGTTTTTAAGAAATGTCGTGGATCTGGGATCAAAATGGGTGAGGGTTTGTGATAAATCATGGATACAGATCAGCCTGGCTCCATTGAAGCAAATGGAGTTTTGAAGTTTTACACCAGTTCTCTGTTAGGCACACAATGGCCCTAATTGTTGGGAACCTCAGTTTTCTGTGGGAACTTAGTTTTTTGTAGCATTCAGAAGACATATGCAAATGTCAAGATTTCTTCAAGGCACTGAAGGCTAATCTCATTTCTCAAGATAACAATTTAGCATGCATTCACAAATAGAGTTCATTAATATAAATATCTGAGCATACATTCCTTTTCATTTTAGTTTAATGGACAGGATCTCACAATATTTACTGTTCATCTCAATCTGTGAGAGTGGAAAGAGTTAATTTGAACATTTTCATCAAATTCAAGTTCAAGAAATTCATTGTAACCCCTTTTCTGTTTTCCTTAGGTAAAGTGTCAGTCACTTCTTATCCAAACTTGCTATTTGATGTTGCTGGGCACTGTAAATCAGCCAGTTCATTTTCCCTCCAAGGTGGTTCTGTTTCAGCCGTAAGTGAAAAAGACAAATGATTCTAATCTAGTTTTATAAAAAACAGAACCTGTGGGTGGAAAAGAAAAAAGGTTCTCTAGATAAGTATCTCCATATAGTTAACGTGATTAGGTTTGTTATTCTAACTCTTGTTGCGAGTCCTTGGAACTATTATTCATATCGAATATGATAAACATATATTAGTGTTGTAAATCCAAGCCATATAACAATGACTTATTTTTTAATGCTAGCTTATGCTCTTTACATTTATAGTTTAGTGGTTTAGCTGCTTATCTACTCTCTACTTTATTGCCATTGTTGTCCATAACTCTACCCCTTCCCTATTTCATTGCAAATAATCTCATACAAAAGTGTAAACAACTTTTGGAGTTTAAAATAAACAAAAAATACAAAAGCCTTTAGAAGGTGGGGAAAAAGAAAGAAATGCAGGTTTAGATTTACACTGTCTAATGTTTTTGATATTCTGGTGTACATTATCAGAGATGTTTCACCTTTTCTTTGGCTTCGATCTCCTCTTTCTTGTGCAAACTTCAAAAGATACATTTTTCATCACATGGCATAAATTTGCCAGTGCGACCAGGCGAACAGAAAACTTCGCCTTTATTAATTAGCTGTGGAAATACTTCAAATAAGGTGCTATTATGTAATTTAAAACAAGAAGAAAAAATACTGGAATGTCAACCTTTGTGCCTTGTTCCAAATAGCAGTCCTCTCGAAATCCGCAGGAATGGAACAACGGTGGTGCTGTCATAGCTCATGGATGCTTCAGGAGGGAGAGTTGATTTGGTTTTGGGGCAGGGTTACAGTGGGGCAGCGAAGGTCCCTGTGTTAGGAACCCTTTTTCCATGGGCTGTTCCTCTGTGCTCTTCAGGGTGATGGGAAGCTGAACACATTTTTCAGCTGAGTTAAGACACTGGCTCAGGTTTGGCATGTGTCTGTTCTTATCTTTCAGAAGACTTTCCCCACCCGCTGATTACTTCAGGAAGAAACATCAAACTTACTGATCCTCATGAGGTTTCAATGTGTGGGTTTGAGAATGGTAGCGTTATTTGTGTATTTTGGGTAACTGGTAATTGAACTTTCCATTCTGGTCAAATCACAGAGTTCATATCAAGCTCTGTGAAGGTTTTCATGGAAGGAAGGGAGGAAACAAATACCATAAATATACTGATTATTTTTTTAACAGCATGTGGTGCAGTACCAATTACGGGAATTGAAGAATACAAAAAACTTTCACTTCCCACATTAAGCAGATGTGGAAGATCCAAACATACCTGCCAGCTCCTTTCTTGGACTGAACAAATCCCCATTAGGAGCAAGTGAATGAGAGACTTGTTTCTCTGTAAGCAGAACTTTGAAATGTTCCTTCTTTATCCCCATTAAGGCATAATTTGATTTTGCCCTTCCATTAAGTAATCTGCCAGATGAGTATTCAAAGCCCTGTGATTCCCATTTATCAAGTCAAATTAAATGTTTCTGACCAGGTTCATCAACTAGGTATGTTTTAATCAAATTTAATGACATTTTCAATGAAATAGTAAGTGCACTGAGCATTTTTCTTTTTGGATGCATGGGGGTAGAAGAGGCATTTGCTTCCTTTGAACACGATGAGACTTGGTGTCAGTCCCTGTTTATTATTGTGAAACATGACAGTTATCTGAAGAAAACCAGCAGGATTTAATCTGACAGCCCAGTAAGGGAAGAGTGCCACCAATCTAATTATCCAGTAATCTAGTCAGAATGGGAGTCATTCTAGGCCTTTCTCAAGTCAGTTAATCACATTTCCCATGCATTAGCAGCTGCACATGCAGAGCTTTTAGGGATGAGCTCTTAGCCCAGTGTAGCCCATGGAAGACACAAGAGAGGCATCATGTCGTTGTCTTTGTTGTCAGGTCATTTTTTTTCTAAATTATAATACAGCATTTCTGTTCAGATTCTCTTTCACTCTTTCAGATAACCTCTTTTAATACTTTCTCAGTTCGCTATGAAAATCATTAACTATGAAAAATACTTATTAATTTTGGATGTCTGAAGAGGTAGGAAAAGGAGTATCATCCTGTGACATTGATAACATTGTCAAAAATCATTCCTACATTCTTTTTTCCTTTTTTGTAATGTTCTGTGGTAAACTGAGGAGCAGAACTACAACCAAAACCAAACCAACAAACAAAACCTTGGTGCTTAGCCAACAATTGTCAAGTTGTCTTCAGGCCAGGTGTCAAACAACATGATATATGTATGGTATAGAAGGTGGGTTGGGGGGGGATTTTTCATGGAGAAAAATTAATTCAGTTTGTGGCAAAAGTTCAGATGTTTGGGTTTTCCACTTTTGTTGTTCTTTTTTTATTTAAGAGTGCTTAAGGCTTGATTCTCCTATTTGTTAGTTGTATGATAGGCACATTTATCCTGCCTGTCATTTCTTCCCCCCCATTTTATTGTCAAGCCAGGGGAGAAATTATTTCATAACTTTGTCCTCAGAGGTATAACTTTGCCAGCCTGAAATATCTACTTTGGATTGTAAGTAGTTGGGGCGAAAAATGCTGATCCCTGAATGTTTCATCATTTTTTGCAAGGGCAGCAGACCTCATGCTGTCATATATTTATTTCTGCAGTCCAACCCACTGTTCTTGTAAGTGGGCAAGATATGTCTTGCTCTTACTTCAGGAGAAGAAGAAAGATATGTTCTAAATGTGGGCCTTTCCTACACTTGCATTTAAAAGAGAATTCTTGTGGGCTGCCAGGAGATATTTAAATGCTTGTTTCTCAACTTTCCTTATGAAAGCAGAGAGCTTGAACTCGCTGAAGGTTTAGATATCATCAGATACCTTTTGACTTGGTTAACTCCCTGCAACAGGACTGCAATTTTGTCTCTGGACAGCATCATTGTACATGAAAACATTACCCCTACAAAAAGCAGAAATAAATTTCAAATAGAAAAATTAAAAAAGAGAATAAAAATGTCCATTCAGTTTCTCTTGCCACTTAACTGGAAGAGCGATAAAGCAGCTGGCCTGCCTGAAAGAGTGTTTGTTCTTACATCAGGCCAGAACATCAACTCTGCCTGGAAAGACAGGTATGGAGTTTACTCCTATCTCTAGAAAATAACTGATTAATAAAATATTTAAAGTTTGGCAGCATTTCTATTCAGTGTGCTTTAAATTGGATCTTTGCTCCATCCTGAAACTCCTTGTCTCTCCCTCCAACAATCACATAGGAATAACACTTTGGATCCAGATGTTGCAGTTCAATTTGATTTCAGCTATATCTAAATTCCTTTCATCTTTCTTACCTTGCTCAGATTAGGGGGATTGAACTGAGTGAAGACAGCTTGTGCAGCAGCAGCAGAGATTGGTTGTGCATTTTCTCAGCTTTCACTTTACTTGTGTAACTCTGGGTGTTGTCACTGACAGCAGGAGCTGATTTAAATGGAAGAGCTTGTTGTTTTCCATTCCAATTTGACAGGAAGGTGGTGGAGGTCAGAAACAGAAGAGCTGCCATCAGTACTGTGGATTTCTCAGAAGGGCGAATGGGTCCAATTAAAAATAACAATAATTCTGTAAGAAGATATACCAATGTCTCCTGTGAAACCTTAGAGACTAAATAGAACTCACCAAGGAGGCATTACACACCAAAAAGGAGAGTGGGAAGAAGTGACCCTGTGAGAAGAATTGAGCTAAACTTCATGCCAAGTTCAGCATTTCACTTGCAAATGAGTACCAGATCTGAGCTGATCTTCAAAAATACATTTGCAAAGTTTGACAGAAAAAGTATGCAAGAGCTAGCTTTGCAAAATCATGGTTCATTTTTTAATTCATGGAAACAGCAGTTTCAGAGCACTTCTAAGAACTATGAAGGTGCTGCCATTGCATACCAGGATCTAGTAGAGTCATGAAAGCAATTGTTAGTATGCCCAATGTGGTTACATTTTCTATCAAGTAGCAATGAGCAGAAATTCATTTAATATGTGAATATAGTTCTTCGAAACACTGTTTTATGTTCAGGAGCTTCAGATCCCCCATTTCTAGTTAATTTTTTTTTCCTAGACAGTAGTCATCTGTAACTTTTGGAAATATTAGTGAGATTCTCCTCAAGTTCTTCAGGAACCATCTTTTATTGTTGTTTTTTAACAAAATACAAATAAATCAAATTTCTACTCTTGGATGTGCTACCTATGTGTGCAATTTACTTACGTGATTGACTTTTTGAAACCATTAAACCAGTGTATTGAAACAAGCAGGTCTTGTTATTGTGTTAGAGATTTGTGCTTTTTTCTGAGTATTCCTTATGGGGCTAAATAAGATACACATGCTTTGCTTGGCTTTTTTTCTTAAAAGAACTTTTTAAGTAAAATTACCTCAATCTGTAGATAGAGGCCTCTGGAACCAACTTCATTAAGCAGAAAAAAACATCATCAAACTTCTGCTCCAAAAGAGATAGGAGAGCTGAAAGGCTTCCTTGTCTTTTGAGGTCCATTTTAATTCATTATTTAAATTGTGATTAATGATTGAGATGTTGAGACTCAGAGCATCAGTTTTAAAACTCCTGCTGAGCGGGGCAGCAGCAGTGCATAGGTATGTACAAATCTGAAGGTCCTTTCACAGCTTTGTGCTGTGGGTCTTGCATTTCTCCAGTGATGTTGAGCTGTTTGTCAGCAGACACTTTGATTTCAGTGTTCAAATTAATATCTGCTGAATGAGCACTGCTTTGCAGAAGTTGAGCTTTGTGTCTTGTTCATTCTTAACAAGAGAGTCTGCTGCTGTCTAAGGAATTTCCCAGTGACAAGAAGGGCTTTGTGTAAAGAGTGAGGGGGAAAAAGGACCTTAACTGACGTAAGGGAATTATCAGTCTGCCTTTCTGTACAAGGAAATAACTGTGGACTTTGAACTCTGGATAATGATGGCAGAGTTATCATTTCAAATCTTGATACAATATATAGGGCCTTCAATTTTTATCCAATTTTTCTCTTGTTTGTTTCACTTTGCTTTTTTCGTATTAATAAACTGTGGTCAGGTTCCTGACTGATTTTATCAACGTAGTTGCTATAGTCTTTCAATCTCTTTACCCCATCAAATGAAATACTCTGGACTGGAAGTACAGCATTTATATTTAATCAGCCCATGAATTCCAGCCTCACTTGAATTTAGGTTTTATCAGTCTTCCTTAATCCTACTGCCAGACCATAAATACAAATGCTACTGATACCATTGCTGTGTGTGAAATATTCACTTTTCCCTTCTTCTTCAACATCAGCATTGGACCACTATTTGGCAGCCTGTGTGTCCCTAAAGTGGAACAGCATGAGCAGGCAATGTTGAGAGACAAAAGTGTTTGTGGTCTTTGTAGTATTTATAAGACTGTAGGAGGAGAAAGAGGCCTGAAGAGCTTAAATCACTTGGTTGAGGCCATTATGTCAGAGCTTGGCATTATAACCCATCGTTTTGCTCCCAGCGTAATACTCAGGTGCCACATCAGTCACAGGCTCACACTTTGCTACATCAATCCTCAAGCTTTTAGTCCTGAGAGATGCTGCATATAAAAGTGTTTGTGCCAGACAGCTTTTCCACACAACATTCAAGCCACCCCAGGAAAGCTCGCAGGTTAGTCCTGACAAGGAGGTCTGATGCCCGTGTACAGAGCCCAAAGCTGGAAATGTTCTGGAGGGTTATTTTTCATGGGATTTCTCTTTGTTCTGTGTGTAGGGGTTTATTTTTACTAGTGCTCTGCTTAACAAGGCATTAAATCATTGATTCGAAATGTTTAAAGAAAAATATTGAAGTAAAAAAAAATACTACGGTAGACAAACCTAAAAGGTCAGCACATACCACAGAAAATGCTGTGAGTATTGGAAATGTGTGGCAAAGTATAACTTAGGCAATGAATAGAAAGGATGACCTTTTAAGGGTACCTTTCCTCTGTGCTACATGCTCTTCATTTTGACATCTTCTCATCTTGAGGATGTCCCCTGCCTATGGTTCCCTCTGATATTTATATTATTTTTCATTCTTTTAAAAGGACATTAAATTTCTTTCCATCCTGTTTAATAATATGGGGATTTTAATTAGTGCTCCATTTATTTGGTTTTTTTTTCTTTCTCCTTTTAAAATTTTTAATAAATAGCTTTCTCCCTGGTGTTTCTAAGTTTCCAAATCTGTAATCAACTTTTATCCTTTCCTTCATTTCACTATTTTTCTATCATCTATAAGAAGGCTTTTTTCTTTTGTTCCTGTCCTATCCTAACTCATTCTGAATCTAGAATGAAGGTCATGCTTGAATTAAAATGCAAATAATGAAAATTTATGAAATTGAGAGATTGAGAAAATGAATTGGCAACTAAACCTTCCAAGAGTGAATGAATAAAGACCTAAGAATTTAGAAATTCGATACTCATAGGCTGGTGGAAAATGACTTTGCTAAATGTACCCATCTGTGCCGTCCTCCTTTATAAGCCTACATATTTTAGTTTGTCAGGTTTCCATTGGTTGTCTTCCATTACATTATTTTAAACGTGACAAATATGTGGAGTGCAGAGCTGTCACATTGTGTTTGTGAGGGAAAATATTTTATCCTGGTCAGAAACTCTGTAAAAGAAGTTGGAAAGTCAGTTTAATGAAATTGGATCTCTCAGTGATGTGAAATCCATGACTTCAAAACTTTACAAATGGACAGACCTCAGTAAGGATGCAGTGATGTAAAAATGCGTGGTCTTCTGTGAATAATAAATAGAATACCTTATATATAAAGGAGAAATAAGTTTGGGTTTTTTCCTTCAATGTATTATATTCATTATTATCCTAATGTGAATCAATCAAATATGTTAAAAATTTAACATGAACACAAATAATAATCCCAGTGATTATTACCCCAGATTAGCTATATTACATACATGCATTTTTAATACATTTTTAATTTAATATTTAAATACATTTTTAATACAAATCAAGGTGGAGGAACAATATCACACAGTCTTTATTTTGGGGCAAATGCTGTTGATGCCAGCCAAGCTTTGCTGGAAGCTCCATGTGATCACTTACCCAAGCTCACATAACATTTATTTAGGAGATATACTTCAGGAGGGGAAGAGTTTTGCCCTGGCTCTCCCTCTTTCTCACTTTCCTCTCAGTGAGCTTCTTCAGCTGATTGCAAGAAACTGATGTGATAGCTGAAGCCTGATTTTCCCATGGGACAGTAATAATAATGTAGCTTGGGAAGAAGAAAGATGGAAACTGGGTTGACCCTTGAGACTGTCCTGAATACATCAGTGGTCAAAATAAATGGAGCATTTCCTATTAAGGATTAAGTGTTGTAAATGTGATGAAAGACCAGACATGGGTCATAAAGGCAAACAATGACTCTGATCTGACTTAATCATCCTTATTTTACTAGACAGTCAGTCGCCCGTGCTGCTCTTTGAGCTCCTGGGGCATATGAAACTCCTGGCATTACTCAGTGAATCCAGGCAAGAGGGAAGGGTGTGGGCTGTTATTGTGGCTTTTTAGCCATTTATTCATCTGGCAATCCCCAGTAGATTGCTGAAATATCAGAGATCTTTGGGCATCTGTGAATTAAGGGGGTAAAAAAAGGAAGGAAGAAAGAAATGTCATGGGTTTGAAAGTCCGTAAGAGACTTATTTGGCATCTTGCACATGGCAGCTTCAGAGATCAGCTTTGATCCCTTATTGCTCATCACAAGAGAGCTGGTGCACTGCAGCCCTACATATATTTATGGCAAGCAGTTCCCTTCATCTCTGTTCAGAGGCCTGCCAAATGGGGAGAGATCCAGTTTGTTCAGTAATGTTCCCTCAAACTATCTCCTTAACCTTGATTTCTCCTCCAGCTCATCCATGTTGCTTATCCAGCACTTGAAATCAATCTTGTGCCCAGAACAGGCAGTGAGCAAATGTACTTAGCCTTGTGTCAGGTTGGTAGCTGGGACACCTCCTGAAGGCATTGCTGTGCCTCTTTCAGCCTTCCTGCCAGTGTTTTCACATGCTGGCTCATCACTGGTCATCTCTGTGCTAGCTGCAGGGTGAGGGGGTAAAAGCTGTCCTTCCACAGCATTCTTTAGTTATAGAACTTGAAAAAAAAAAAAAAAACAAAGTCATTACCAAGCTGGTTTTAATTCAATAGATGTCGGGAATATTGAACTGAATATACTAGACCTCTCTGGATCCTTGTTTAAAACAGAAAAGAGGCATCTTGATTTCTGTTTGAAAATGTTTATTACTGCATCAAAGAAAGTGTTATCAATCTGTCAAACTCACTCAGTAACAACTTATTTGGACCAGGTACAAATGTTTCTTTAGCCACAGATTTATATCCAGTCAGCCTAGGAAAAGAGAGAGACTTTTATATTTTCTTCTGCCATCATTAGCACAGCCTCCTTCAGAACAAATTGATTTAATATGTGGAGCAGTGGGGTTGTTCTCATTCTGGAGCTATTTATCTGCCTTCAGAGAGCACTGGGCTACCTGAAAACAGGCACAATGGATCAGTACCTCCAAACACATCCTGTGCCACTCCTGCACTGCGAGGCAAGCCATGCCTTCCACAGACAAATCTTTTCATTGCTTCCATGGATGCTGACTTTTCCTAGGGAGGCACCTCTTGGTGCATTAGTGCAATGAGTTAGACTACACCATAAATAGAGTTACAGCACACAAGCACATCCAACTGATAGTTTTTTAGGACTGAAGAGAGAGATCTGTATTTTCAGGCAGAGCACATGAAAATATTCTTATTCCAAGCCTTCTCAACTCTCCCATCTAATTAAAAAGCATACCTCTTTAGGTATAGAAATTTAAATGCCTTTAGTTCTTTCTCTCTTTTCAGTACCATCAGCATTCAAATAGTAATTTACAGCCCAGTTCTTCCAGCAGATGTCTTTTTCCTGGAGATCTCATTTAAGAGAATGTTCTGCTGGAAGAGATCTAATGGGACCCAGTTCTAATACAAGGATTTAATTGCTCTTGCTTTCAAAGTGATGAGTTGGCTTATTAAGTTATGGAGACTAGATGGGAGAAAATGGGGCACTATTGGCCAGAATTTAAAATTTATTTTAGATATCTAAAGATGCACTTATGCTTGCAGGCAGATTTTTGAAAGCAGATAGACACTTAACTCCTAAACATGGAAATTCCATGAAAAAACTAACCCAGAGTGCTTTTTTGGAAAGTCTTAGACTAATGGTATGCTTTGAATATCTTTCTCAGACAATTCAGCCTCTCGTGGGAGGAAAAGGTGTCCAAAACTACAAGTTTTAGTTGTCTTTCTTGGCTCTGTTCATGAGAGCTGTGGGTGTTTTGTTAGGTTCTTAACACCCTTAAGAGCAGTATCTAATCTTATGTAAGATTTATAAGGTACATATGTACGCTTTCAGGGTCTGTCCAGGCTGTCTTTACTGTTGTGGCTTTACAGAGGAATTAGTAGCCCATAATCCAGCCCCAAACTATTGAAAATCAGTTTTTATCTAAGCCTACTGTTATCTGCACCTGTGTTTAAAATAATTTTCCCAAGAGGAGTCTAAAAGCAAAATTGAAATCCACAGGAGGTATTTTTATACTAAGAGTTTAATATTCATTTTTACGTGTGTTTCAGACACTTTGTCTCAAGGTAGTTGTTTATTTAAAAGGTAAGCAGGTTAAATCCAAAAATAGTTTTAATTCATTTTAATTCATTTTTAATTAAGAAAAGTTAAAATAGGAGATTAATTTTTTTCAAAGCTAGGTTTTCAAGAAGGCTCACAAACATAGTGGCAGAGTGGTGATTTTGGGTTTTGTTCTTTGTGGAGCCTTTGGGTGCTGGTTTTTCATCTGTAGTACCTTAGTGGCACTAAGTGTTGGTAGAGGAATGTCAGACTAACAGTTTGCAAAGCCTTCTTGACACCTGTGAGGGCATTCCACAATATAACTTCTGGCACAGATGAGCTTTGGGTTGTAAGATGCTTGGGCAAAACCCCCATCTGATGGATTTAAGAAAATTGCCTAGTGATTCAGAGAAAGAAGAGTAACCTATGATTTACAATTTTATTTTATTATTAATTTAATTTAATTTTATTTTATTTTATGCTTCAGTCATGCAGAAAGAATACTGTCAGGCTCTGAAGGCAGCACTTGGAAAGGGTCTGGGATGTTCAGCCTCAGAGTAGCGCTGTGGAGTGAGAAACTAAAGGCTTATTGTTTGCATTTCCTCCCTTTCAACCCCAGTGGGCTTCAACACTTGGCACAATCTAAGCATTGCATTATTTTTCCTGACATGAAGGCACATTGCTCAGCCTCTTTGCCTTTGGTCAGATATCAGCAACAGAAAATGATGTCTTTGTGTAGCAGTTTTGTGAGGAGTAGCAGCTCTGGTCAGTATTTCATAGATTCATTTTATTAGTCAAAATATAAAACCTTCCCTTTTCTCTCCCCATATGAGGGAGGGACACTTTTTCCACAAAAGACTGGTTCTCGTAAGACAGTGGGACATTTATTTAAAAGCCAGATTTGAATCTCTGAGAACTTTTCTTCCTTCCTTGTTTTGTCTGGGACTGGAAACAAAAGGAACAAAATTCCACACCCCCACACCCCCACAAAAAAAAAAAAAAAAGAACAAAGACTTTGT
>VZRX01009001.1:27794-62998 GCA_013398075.1 Notiomystis cincta | reverse complement strand
ACAGAGACTTGGTTGCCATACCTCTCTCAAAAGCTTTCAAACTGCATCTTGGATTTTCCTTACACCCTTGGAAACCTCATTGTCTTTACTTGGATATGAATTAATATCATTCAGAAAGAATTGGCTCAGGACTGATGCTACAGAGCCTTTGCACTGCCACAGTGACTTCTTCAACACTTCAGCTTTTTGGTGAGATTGTTTCACACACTTTGTATGATCTTCCCATCTGCAACACTTCAGAATTACACCTGGGCTGGCTGCTGACCCACCCAGTCCAAAGCAGAGTGACAGAAAACTTTTGTGAAGTAGTCTCTTCTCAGCATTTCTCCAGTCCACTTCCAAAAAGTGTGCAATTGTTGTTGGATTTTAAATTATCTTTTCAGGCTTGTGTATCTAAATAAATTCCCACCTGGGCAGAATGGTTTTAAAATATTTGTCCAAACCAGATGTGACTGCAGTAGATAGCATTGGAATAGTTATTTGTAGCTAAAAGAATGCTGTGTAAACATTTGAGAGTTTCTCATAAAATTTGGAGAGAATAGCAGTTGGTCTTCAGCAGGCCATTCTCTGGAGTTTTATTTTCATATCATAAGTTAAAATAAATGTATTTTCTGAGCTAGTCAAAGAAAATTTGTAGGAATTCTGCAAGTTTTGGCCCAAATTCATATATAAGTTTTCAGAGGTAAACCTGGGGCTCTTTGAATGAAATTTAGAGAGTGACTTTCTCCCGTGTTGAAGCCAAGGGAAGTTTCATCACTAGTGTCAAAAATGCTTGGGCCACTGGTCTTCATGAATTCATGTACTGGGATTGATTCTGCTAGCACAGCCTTCATAGAGCAAAGGAGAAGAGAGAAGAGTTCATTGCCATCAGCAAGGAAGCGACACTAGGAAGAAAGCTGGGATTTTTTTCTTGCCTTTGGGACTTACTTGCAGCATACCTACAAATCCATCTGCATGTGTGGCTGAGAGAATTGCTGCCCATGTGTCCTCTGGCTGCCAGCCTCTGTAATACCCTGGGGCTCCAAAGCAGATCCACACGGTAGCCAGCTTTCTGTGTAAGCTCTCTTGCAGTCATGTAATCAGAGTCCTGCCGAGGTCATTGCATGATTGACCATTGATTTCTGTTGCCAACATTCTGACCCTTTAGAACCATAGTGGGATTAATCACCAGCTGATCTGACTTCATGTGTATTCATTTTAAGGGGAGATAAGGGCTCCTGAGGGAGATGATGATGAACTTGAGAATTGGTAAAGGAAGGCATGTTAAGAAACTAAAACTGGGCAGGCTACTTACGTGAAAGAAAAGGGTCAAAAATATGGTAAACCTCTGACAGTATCCTTATTAGAAGCTTCCTTTAATGCTTTAGACCTCAGATCCCTCTGTGCCTGGTTTGACATGGATCTCTGCATGGGTGGCATGCATTTATCCTTGTACAGGTGCACCACACGATTTTCATGGCACAGCAGTACCACTCAGTGCTTTCAGCAGGTTGGAAAACAGCACTCAGATGTAAGGTG
Organism: Notiomystis cincta; assembly: GCA_013398075.1. NCBI lineage: Eukaryota > Metazoa > Chordata > Aves > Passeriformes > Notiomystidae > Notiomystis > Notiomystis cincta. Next base: position 61,480 of record VZRX01009001.1, on the reverse strand, counting down.
TGCAGGAATCCAGACTATGAAAACTGAAATTTAGCCATGAGATCAGCTTACATAGATGATGTCTGCTTCTCACAAAATTATCTCTGGAATATCAGTGGCACAGTATAAACTTGGCTCTCTACGAGTCTCAGTGTTGCACTTGAATCTTCCTGATAGATGGAAAGATAAGACAAAATCACAGCCTGGGGTGTTCAACTCTATGTTGTTGGTTTTTTTTCCAAGGAAGACAAGGAAGTCAACCTCCCAAGCAACAACAGGGTAGTGATTACAGAAAATAAAACCCCAAAAGAGTATGGTGCTGTGGTGTGTGAGCAGAAAAGAGGAGCAGTGCTGAGAGTGGGCTGGCAGCAGCCTTGGCGTGCTGGGGCTGCGCTTAATGCGAGCTGCCTTCCTGGTGGGAATGGTGTGCAGGGACAATGGGAGCCATGGTTTAGTAGAACAAAGATGGAAATGAGAAGGAAATTCCTTTTTAGCACATTTTGCATGCTCAGCCACCTTGCAAGGTAGGACTGCCGGAGACAGTAGGTGGATATTAATAGGTGACATTAAATAATTGCGAAATGTAAATGCAATTGAATGCTTCTCTCTGCAGCTATCTAAGTGTTCATTATGCCGTAAAAAGTAGTTGGTTTTCCATCCCTGTGTGTACAGAAAGAGCTCACAGTAGCAAAATTCAATTTACATGAAAGATGAGAAAAGATGAAATAATCTTAAAGTCATTTTTATTCTGTGTAATTTTATTGTGAACAGATAAACTGTGTATATCTCATTGGTTTTGTCCAAGTTTACACTAGATGTTACATTATTTCAGAAGATGAAAGAGTCAAGGGTAATAATGCAAGTCCCTGTTTATAAATCTCTTTTGTTGAAGTCTCTGACATAAATACATGAAAGTGAAAAATCAGCAAATGAAAAAAACAGCACAGACATTCTCATAATAATTGTGGTTCACATAAAAATTAATCACTGAAGCTTGGTCACTGGCTGCATCCAAAGTTAAGCATAGCCTGTAGCTTCTCTGTAAAAATCAAATACTCTTTTTCAGAGTGTTAATGGAAATCTGTTACTCACGGCTGAGAGTGCACAAGTGATGCTTGTAAATAAGCTTCAGGTTTTCTTCTTTCAGTTGTTTGGGATTTTGAGAAAGCAAAGCACTCGTTTCTGTTTGATAATGTTCTGCCTCAGAGAGAGGCATCCTTGGGGCCTCAGCAGCAAATTTATTCTGAAAAGCAAAGTTAGTGCATAAATTAGCCTGTATCTAAAAAACGTTTTGATTTTCTGACTCCCGTATGAGATGTGATTTCTGCCTTTACCCAATTTTTCCTTCACGGCAGGTTTTTTTTTTTTTTTCCCCAGCAGCCTCTGTCATTAGCTTATCAAAAAACTGGGGAGAGGTTAGGGGTATTAGCAAAGAATAATGGATAGCCTTTGAAGTAACTTTTTATTTCTCTAGCGTAGTTTGGTGTGTCCATACTTAATGTTGACAGCTTCTGGGTTTCCAGTGGAATAATTAATTTGGGTCACTGCTTTGCAGGATTTTGCTTCTCCTGTGTCCTAGTGCCTGGAAGTTTCTGGAGTCTTTGACATGTATTGTTTCATATATGCTTGTACTCTAAATCAGATGTCAAGGTTTTAATAGATCCTGAGCTTAATTATCCATCCTCATCTAAAGTAAATTTAATGTATGTTCTGTCTGAAACAAAAGTTGTTTCAGGTGCTTTTGTCTAAAGATTGATATATGGAGAAAGATTCAATGTAAATGGCTGTGTTTGCTTATTTTCTAACAACATAGTAGCTCTGACTACTTTCAGCTTGGTACAAATTGTATTAGAGCTCCATTCATTTTTGCTTCTTTTTAAATTTATGAAACTGAATAAAAGTCTTGTAGAAATTTAGTGGGTCCTTCTGTTGGATGATAGGGAAAACCAAGAGAAAACTGGACAAAATGGAAGGAAGTATTCAGAGTTAATAATCTCTGATCGGCAGCTTAATGAGACTGGGTGTATTTGAGAGTAGACTAGGCAGAGAACAAGCAGAATATCTCTGCTGTTTGGTACATTGGTTATGTGCTAGAGTAAATGGTTTTATTCTGTGTGCTGGTGTGGAGCTGAAGACCACTAGGAGGAAGCTGTTAGTGCAGCAGTGGAGTGGATGGGCTTGGCATATGGGGGGCAATCTGTGCTGAGAGCAGGGGTGAGCTATGCCTCCCCACAGGGCTCAGATCCCTCTGTCCTGCCCCAGGGTCTCCCTGCAGAGTAGGACTGAAACTGCCAAAAGACTCTTGTCTGGGGCAAGGAAGAAGCAGGAAATGGTCACACAGACAGATGCAGGCTTCATGAGAGGGGCCAAAGGTGGCAGGCATCATCCCACCAGCCCTACAAGTAAAGCTGGAGCACATGGATTGGTTTGCTGCCTTTGGGCGCCTTTGAGTTAGCAGCAGTGGGTTTGGTAGGAGCGGCTCTCTGTGGAGCGTTGAGTCCTCAAGGCCCTGTAAACTGTCTCAGACGGGTCTGTAGAGTAAGTGGGCTCAGAACTGCAGGCTCACTTCCTGCTTGGATCTGGGCTGCACTCACGAACTTGCTGCAGCTTCCCCAGAAAAATACTAATATTTTACTGGAGAAAAAGAAATGGGGAGTCCAACAGTACAGAGTTTACATTTGACACATATTTGTTTTGTTGAGTGAGATGATTATCAGGAAAACTTCCATTAACATATTTATATTATTTAATATATTAACCTCTGAAAGAAAGTTTCTCAAGGTTTCTCAGAAATTGCTGTGTGGCTCTCAAGGCACTGGCATCTGACTGTATTGCTATCACTTTGGCCTAGTTTTAGAGATGGTAAAAGGGCACGTAGCAATCAAGTGGTCTATACATTTCTATCACATCGGTAGTATTCTTGTTGATAAGTGGAATCCAAAAATAAAAGATTGAGACAAGTCTGATCCTTTCCAGAGAGACATTTTTCAAGGTCAAATTTGAAGGGCAATTTAGAACTGATGGGTTATTTTGATCGATTGCTACCTGCATTATAGATGTTCTGCAGTGACATTAGGTTTGTTCTGGAAGCCTTTACCTGAACTGCTGGCCTTGTGTGTCACCCACCTCCATGGGTGTCCACCAGTCAGGCACAGGCCAAATCTACTGGGGGAAGTTTGCTACCCCGTCTCTGCTATCCACTGAGGTTTTCTGCTTCTTTGGGGAGAAGTCTGACCTTGATCAGCAGGTTAAATTTTAAACTCTTGATGCCATAAGAGGTGTAACAGCAGGTCTGATCTGTAAACCAGGGCATTGAGACCAGTGTATCTTCAAAGGGAGACAGAATTGACATGAAGGGCAGAAGATCTTCACTAAATTCTCTCCCCAGTGGCCTCACAACATGGTTCTGGGTCCAAAATATGAACTATTGACTTCTCATGCCTTTGAGTTTTGTGCAGCCATTTACATCTGCGAGNGGAGGAGAAGGAGGAGAGCTGTTTCACTCCCTCTTCACCTTCTGGCAGAGGGACACAGCAGAGCTGCAGGCACATGCTGTGCTTTGTAACGCTAGAGGGGAGCCCTTGCTGGGCAGTGTTGTCCCCTCTGCCCCGTGCAGAGGGAACAGTGCCTGCTGCAGAGGCCCCCCTGCTGCCCTGTGTTCCCTGTGCCTCAGTGCTGCAACACCGAGCTCAGGCTACCCTCTACCTGCCTCTTTATTATCCAGTTTTCCTTTTATTATCTGGCTTTCTCTTATTTATGTCCCTTGTTAGAAGTCGATTTATTCATTTTAGAGTTCCTGTCTTTTCTTTGTCCTGGTGTTCATTTATTAGTGAGCCTCTTCCATCTTTTTCCTGCCTGACATGAAGTATTTGTAAAAGCCTTTCTTACTCCCCTTAATCCCTTTGGCTAGCGTGAACTCCCTTTGCTTTTCTGTTACTCTTACTTTCCCTGCAAGTCTTTGCTGATCCTCTGTAGTCTTGTGTGGATCCTCTCTATTTCCAGTATGCCTCCTTTTTTTCTTTAAACCCTTGGAGTAGTCCCTTGTGAAGCCCCACTGGCTGATCCTTCCTTTTCTTTGAATTTTTCTCTATCACAGGGACTACAACAGCCTGCGTTTTCATTAGAGTGCCTGTCAGGATTTTTTTGCTGCCTTTTGCACTCATGGCTGCTCAGAAAAGGGGTTGGATTTTAAGCACCCCTTTGGGAGGAACAAGCTACATCCCTCCTGCCCACAGCTCCCCCTTTCAATTTGCAAATGAAAACTAGTAATAAGGGACAGATTAAACAGCATCATGCCTGGGTGCACTGCTGAGAGAGGCTTTCAGTGTGCTTGTGTCCTGCTTCTGAGGCATGTAGGTATGGTATGCAAATACAGACATATTGGTCTGTACCATGACATCCCTGGGCTGGATTGCTTCACACAGATGGGATCTTTTCCTGTACTTACCACTTTGTGAATGCACACACATCTAAAATGTCCTGTGCCAGTGAGTTCCACGGTTTTATTAATTCTGTGTTTCTGTTTTAGACCTCCAACAGTTTCATACGATGTTCTCTACTTCTTTAGAAAGAAACAGAGCACTACTCTTCTGTAATCACTCTCTCCATGCTGTTTAAGATTGAATTGAATTTTATCCTAGAGGCCATTTGGTCTGACTACTTTAAATAAACACTTCATATCTTACAAAAAACCCATCATGGGGTAGTTTGGTGTACACACATTTTACCTAAGCATTTTTTAAGGTGGGCTAGCAACATTCCTGTCTTTAATTGATTTCAGACAGATGCATGTGACATTTATGGAGAGATACATAGACATTTTTTCCTTCTGATAGCAACAGGTATTTTAGAAAAAAAGGAGAACATCGTCTGTCTAATGCTGCAAGTGAAAAACATATTCAGCATTACCTTGGCTAGCATCCACACAAATATCTACTGCAAATGAAGTAATAGGTGAATATTTCAGTGACCCTTGGTGATGAGTAATTCAGTATCCACCCAGTAATGTAGCAATATAGAGGTATGTGAATAAGGCATGAGGTTGTGTCCGTCGCTAGTGTCTGTAAGCCCTAGAGCAATGCAGAAAACAGTTGGGAAACCAGAAACACCTTCCAAAAAGAACATGTGTCAGGCCCAGGGTCCCAGCCCCAGAGAATGATTCCAGATGACTTTCAGAAATGAGGTTATTGCATAAGTGCATAAAATGAGCTGCCTGTGAATGCATGCGATCGCCCGATCTGTGTGACCGGTCCTTCCGAATCCATCTCCTGCTGGAGGCAGAGCACCGCTTCTAAAATCCTTCCACCTCCCTGTAATTTTAAGTGGTAGGCAGGCAGAGTCAAGTCACGCTCTGGATTCCCCTAATAAGGAAGCAAAGTGTCACAAGCCGTGTTCCCTTTTTATTCCCTCTTGTTCTGGAAACCCCGTGAGTTTATTAGCGGTGCTGCTTTGAGAAGGGAAAGGGAACACCAGGATCAAAACTGCCCTGTCATGTCCTTGTACAGACCTGCTGAGCTGCACTGGTGCCTGTTAGGCTGCTTGTGTGCTAAGAAATTGGGAGCATCAAGTGGCTTGTTGAAATTCATCCTTTGCTCCATATGAGGTACTCTCTTAGCACATGAAGGAATAATTCATGCTCAAGACTTTTTGGCATAGGTATTACTGCCATGATATTAAGTAAGAGTGAACATGTAGGTGGAGGCACTGGTGTAATAAAAGAGTTTTACCAAAGAAATGAGGAGAAACAGGAGTCCTTGCATGGATGTAATTTGTTAAAAGCCCAGAAATACTGTAGGTGAGATAGCAATATTAGTGGCATGCAGGGGAGCTGGCTCAAGTGCAAGCAGTGCAGCTACAGTCCTGGTACTATCTGGAAAGGAGGAGATCATTCTGGTTCAAAATAAAGTGGCTGAGTAAAGATCCACAAACAAAACTGGGAGTACTATGGTGGTCTAACCTTGTGAAAGCACTTCTGGCTGCAATCAGAGCTGAAAATGCTTAGTGGGTAAAAATTTTAAGCATAAATAAAAATAGGCTTACGTTTGGACTTTTAGTAATAATTACATTAAAATGACACAATTCATTAAATAATGCAATACATTCACATCTCTAAATACACAGCAGCTGTTCACTTCTGTCAAACACGATTTCTTTAGGGACTGAACAGAGAAGAGTAACATGCTGGCTTGCATGGTAATGTCCTGATGAGCACTGGGCTGCAGCCTGCCCCCAACATTGATTAACAAAGGGTCTCTCTGCCAGCGCCAGATCCTGAAGGTGCCCCTCGGGCTGGGCAGGAGGTGCCAGCTGGGCAGGGTGAGGTAGGGAAAGAGTGGATACAGCACAGGCCTTGGAATTGTCCTTCTCAGGCTTTGTAGAAACTGAGCATTAAAAGATGTTTCAGCCTAGGGCTATAAGCAGAGGAATTTGGCAGGCTGTGATGTGCTGGAGTTGAAGCTCGTAAAAAGATTTTATTTCAAAATTAAAAAAGAAATCATTAAACAAAAAAAAAAAAAAAAAGAAAAGAGCTGTGAAAAAAGCCTGCCACTTGATGGATGGCTAGATGAGAGAGGGAATTGTCTGAATGTAGTGTCATCCTTGCCAGGCCTTTGGTTATGGAAGTCCTTGGCCAAGCTTCTGATACATAATAACTGATACAAAAAATGCATTGATGCACTAATTAATCAGACAGTAGTTATATTTTCATTGCTTTCAAAGCAGAGGGTCTTACCCTTCACATCAGAACTGAGGTAATGTTCTGAAGTGTAGAAAACAGAAAAGTCTTACCAGCAGATGATAGGCACCCGTGAAGAGCCCAGCTTAGAGCAGGATCTGAGTTCTTGTCATTGTTGCCATCATATGGTTCCTTATCAAATGTAGTGAGCTGCCTGTCTCCCTTACACTACCACACTTCATTTAGAGAAATCCCTGGGCATCCAGAAGTATAATTCAGGCCTTAATTTCTAATCACAGTGAGAAAGTTTTTACAATTTCTACCAGACTTTACTAAATTAAGGGATTCTACAGAAAAACATCCATTTGCAATGGAATGCTCATCCTGAAGATATTATCTGTGACTTCTATTTTTTACTCTTTCAATATATTTATACACGACATCTTACTTTTACTTCTGCCAAATTTAATTTTTATATTATATTGAATCCAGTATCAGGAGGCTTATAGTCCCTCATTTATGCAAGAAGAGAATTCAGGGTTAAAGTTTGCTCTCTGTGCCAACATCTGTAGAGAAAATGACAATAATCTACAAAATTAGAAGCTCAGAGCTTGTAATTTCCTCGTGAATTATTCTTTCCTTGTTCCTTTCATATCGCTATACTTGTATAAATAGATCATAGTTTATTTTTCTGTCCTGGTGATGGATTTAGAGTGTTTGTCACCTGTGCTCTAATATGATTTGTTGTGATATATTGAAGGTTTTTATCTTGGTAAGGATTTTTCTCTCTTGTACTTCATTTGGGATATTTTTCCCTCTCTTCACTATAGTATTTTTCAGGCACTAGGTTTCTATTCAGGATCGTAACAGAAGTTTGATAAGAACACTCTAGAGAATGGAATTCTGTCATGAGAAGAGGCTTTAAAAAGAAAACCATGGCTTTATTAACTGGTAGACTAAATTGTGTGGTCCAACATTAGAAGTTTAAAAAGGGCTTTATGTGCTATTGGTGAAATTGAGCATAAGCATAATGATATGGCATTGACAGACTTATTGTTTGGGTACTGTATCTTTATCCACTGCTGCTTAATACCGAACAGGTGACTCACTCACTCTGCATCCCCTGCATGCTGGCAAACCTGCATGCAGAACCTTCACCTTTCAACTTGCATCCCCAAGAGTCAGTCCCTTGCCTTTGGGGACAAGAAGAGGCAGATACAACATTAATGCAGCTTGCCAAGAGTTAGGGTCTCCCCTCTTTTAATTCTTAATATAATCTAGGTATTCTTTGTCAGTCTCCTATTTATCTGTTTTCTTTGTGCCTTTACCTCACACTGAGCCCACAATGTAATGTGATGGCGAAATTGCAATTAAGTGCACCTAAATCAATGTGCAGCTTTCAAATTCTTCTCATTTATGAACTGTGTAAAGCCAGGCCTCTGGAATGCAGTGGGAAAAAGAAGTAAATCTATCTACAGGTGACTTCTGGCTTAAAGGAAAGGGGAAAAAACAGGGCATGTGCATTCCCTTTGTTTATCCTCTCAGGATCACAGAGGTTATCTTTTCTGTTTTGGTGAGATTAAGCATTTGCAGAGGTTACAGGAATAGGGATACTGTGGGTTAGATATTAGCATATTTCCTGTCCAACAGACAGTTGGCCTTGCAGTAACACTTTAACTCTTTCTTTTCTGGAGCCACTGATAAATGCTGTGCCAATTTCGAACCTCTATGTTTATCAATATTTTCTACGCATTTTAGCAGCAGCAAACTACTAGTACGATAATTAAAAATAAATTATTAACATTTTATGATTTCCACCCAGTTTTGTTTGTCCTGTAGGGTTTATTTTAATTTCTGTTCTCTCCTGACTCTTTCTGCTCATCCAGTTGCCACTGCTTTTCCTCACCTCATTTTTGCACAGAACACAGCACGATGCTGCTCTCCATGCTCAGACAGTTCCTCTCTGACTAAGGAGGTACTTTACCTCCTGCTGTCTCATGTCTGTCTTCGCAGATGAAAAAAATCCACCCAAAACCTCCAGAGAATAGCTCAAGTTCTGTGATACTTTTTCAATAGGTAATACAATCCTGTGCAGTAAAGGCTAAGCTGCTAAATTCAAGCACCTTTGCTGAAAATGTCCATCTAGAATATTTTCTGCTACAAGAGTGACAGCCCTTCACATTTTCCTCTTAATTTGTACCCTTTGGTTGACTATAGTATTGATTTGTGCATTAAGGATGATTTAATCTTTCTTCCACCCTCTTATTAAGAGGGTTTGAAACCCTACCTGGAGTCTTTATTAGCTTTTGACATCACAAAGGGAAATGTCAACACATAATGAGATAAATTTCAACATCACAGAAGACTGGAATACAACTTTCATGAAAGATGGATACAGGCAACACTTACCAAGATAAAAAAAAAATGCCCAAAAGACAGAACCCTTCCTTTTCAGCATCCATCCATCTTTCTGTTTTTCTGTTGCTGCATTATAGTATTTATTAGAGTTTTTCTTGCTATACAATGGATTGCCAGAATCATGATTAAGAAGCTTATTCAAATGAATTAAAAATGTTTAAATGAAAAAGACCCGGAGAAGTAATTGCCAAAATTTAATCAAGGATTTAATTTGTAGCACAGACCAGCCAAATGGATTTTGCCGTTTTTCACTGCACTGTTTGTACAAGGAAATTAAAAAGTATAAAGAGTCAAAGACTCAGCAGTGTAACCCTTTAAGAATATTGCAGTATGCTCACTTATTCTCATTAGCCGCATTATATCAAACTTGCTCCTGAGGGCTTGTAGTTTGCAAAGCCAGACCACAGACGGGGGAAAAAAGATGATAGCATTTTTTCCAATGTCATAAATTACTGCCAGCACACATTAGATGATTTCTCCATGCATTGCTGTAAGCAATGGTAGGTTAAATATCCCCCTTCTTAATGCCACTTAGTAATAAATGCCCTCATTTTAGCATGTCATCTTTAGCTGTACTGAAATAACTGAGACTAAAGAGCTGTCGGGGTTTGAAACAGAAACATTTCCCTTGCATTTACTGCTGAGAAATACATACATGGCACCATTATGCTGTCTCTGTTTCATTGATGATAATAAGGTATCATCAAGCCTGGCATATCTGTTTGAACATGTTTTGCAGAAGTCTAATCATTAAGTAATACGTATCCCATTTCATCCATCATTTCCACACAAAGAGCCATACAGTGCAATTGAGAGAACAATACTTTATGAGCCATGAATAGCTGGAGCAATGATAACTTCCAAGTAGCACATAACAGACCCAGAACTGTGCTCTAAATTACAGTGCTGAAGAGGTAGGAGGAGAGATAAGAAGTCCCTGCTTGTGAGGAGGAGGCCGAGATCAAGTGCACATTTCTTTCCCATTAGTTGTGGTTGAAATAAACATTCAGCAGAGTGCTAAATGCTCAGTCTCTTCCACAGGCAGAGAGAGAAGTTGGTGCTGCTGCAGTGCTGTGCTGCCTTGCAGGGCCTGAGGCAGCTGGCGGGATGGGCTGGAAGGGTTCTGGGTCATTCAGGAGCTCTGAAGTCCCTTTCTTCCAAAACTGCTGGCAAGGATGTCAAAAGAAGCCAAACAAAGAAAGCAAACCACAAAAACGTGAATGGCTTCTAGGTAGCCCACAAGAGTTTACAGATTCTCTCCTAAGCCTAAAATTACATTAATTACTTTTAAAATGAGCAGAAATAAAAGAGCTCCACGTTTAGTACATACCTGAGGTAAATCAGAGCGGCTGTAGCAGCACAGAATGGCAGATCAGTGTGTAGCACTGGGGGCAGTGTGCAGTGCAGTAAGGCTGTTCCCTTACTGCAGGAGGAAGATTTTGGTGTTTGTTTGCAAGTTTAAAGGAAATTTTGTATAAACAGTGATTCCCACCCCTATTTCCTAAAGGAAACGGTGTAAAATCAGAGATTCCCTCTCTCTCCTACCCATCAGAGAGACATCAGAGAGACAGAGATGACGTTTACTATTTCTTCTTTATTTTTCTGCTGTAGCACCTGGTGAGTATTAGTTTTACAGCAGAGAGGCAGGCTTGGTCTCTCCCAGCAAGAGGTAGTTTCAGACACAATAAGGTCTCTCTAAAGGTGAGGAGACTTTCTGTGAGCAGACACAAGAAGTGGCTGTGGCTTTCCCTGTTTCTCTGCCCCTGCAATCTCTGGGAAGTGCTGCTCTCTTCACATTTCTCCTGTCCTGTATGTTGGAAAAGGAGGGAGGTAGAGCTTTCAGAAAATGAAAACTTTCTCCTCTTGAGATCCTTGAGCTCACGAACTTGCTTAGCTTGCTTCTGCTCTTAGTAATTTTTGGTTTGCACGATGCTTTTACACAGTTGCTGTCTTCACAGAGCATTTTTAATTTAAGGCATCTCTTGCTTGCTCAGTTAAGTGGTTATAATTTTATTTGCACAGCAGAAGAGTTGCTGATAAACAAAGTTAAGACATTGGAGAAGGAAGGAGTCCAAAATTCAGTGGTCGAGTTCCAAATATTTGAATTTTGTTCCTCATCCAGCCTTCTGAGCATTCTAAAGATTGTGGCAGAGTAAATTATGCAGCTGCTTCTAAGCAGAACTTTAAAAGGTCGTTTTGTTACATGAGATCTGAGTTAAATTCATGCATGTTTTTACTTCTTGTCTCCCTTTTAGAGACTTAAATTTTTATAAACCCTGGTTGCAATGCCATGTAAAGTTCTCGCCTTTAAAAGAACAACTAAATGCTTCTGAAAAATAAGAGCAAAAGCATTATAGTATGAGATATCAGTGGCTATTATCATTCCACACGTGCAACATTATTTTTATAGTTTATTTTTAAAAAAGTGTCATTTGCCATTGATTTTCACCTTTCACTGATCTTAACATTACAGAATTTGCTGTATTTTCTTATTGCTTCCAGTTGATGGGGCCCAACTCAGTTTAGGTGCTTTCCTTGGTCATAAAGAAAAGCAGCTTAAGTCACTTTTAGATTGTGGCTAAATCGGTACCTTTTAAATTGTATGTAAACCTACGTTTTCTGTTAATATTTTTACATCTTTTTTTGAGTTGTAAAACTAGCGGTTGATTTTTTTTTTTTTTTTCATTACTAGTGGCTTTTTGGAAATCTCTCCTTTACTGGGATGTTTAAGGAATGCAGTTGTTTGTCCAGGATTATTCTGAATGTCTGGATTTGAAAATGAGAATGAATAAGTATGTTCCATACTTCTTCACATGATTTCCTGAGCAGAAATATCTGTGCACGATGTATTTAGCTGATGTGTTGCAGATCTGAGACATCAAGGAAAATCTTGGGAAAAGGATCTTTTTTTTTCCTTTTTTCCTAGAAAAAAAATTCACTGAACAAAACAGGCAAGTCCTGAGAAAAAGGAAGCCATGGTAGTTGGTGGTCCTTAACATTCTACTCTTAACATGAGAGTCTTTCAAGAAATAATATGGTGACTTCTGTGTGAATTTTATATCCTACAAAATGTTTATTTTAGTTCTTTTTTGTAGAGGTAAAAATATCTATAGATATATAACTTTGAAAAAATTAATTGTGTTTGCTTTGGGGTTTTTTATTATTGAAATTTGGGTTTGCTTCATTTTGTTGTTTTGTTTTGGTTTTTTTTTTCCTAGTGATGCTGTGACAGAACAGCATTGTACAAAACCTTCTTATCTATGGCATGGCTTTAGCTTCTCCAGGGACCCTGCTCAGATTGCTGTTGATTTCCCATCCTTGCCAGTTCCTCAGCAGGAAATAAAACAGGGAGTTGCTGCCTTGATCCAAATAGACTCACACAGCATTTCAACAGGGAAACAGAGCCGAAGAGGAATGTTTAGACTGATAAGCTTTTAGAAAATATTTCTGGGAGTGCACTTTTTGAACTGGTGAGCAGAGACAGTCTGTCTGTGTCGGGCACTTCTCCTCCTCCTTATCATGGAATTTACTATTTAAAAAAGCTACCACCACCTCCTTGAGCATGGAGAGAACCTTTCAAAATGCTGTTTCTCAGCAGCTGATACTCTGGAGTCATGCTGGAGGTAGTAAATGAATAAAGCTGTTTAAAAAAAGAAGTGAATAAAGCTATAGCATCTCAACTATGTTGGAGAATCAATCATAGGCTTGAGCTCATTTGTTCCACTAGAGTGTAGTCTTATAAGAAGAGAACGGCTTGTTCCAGAAAAAAGTGTGAATAATGTGATAAAACAAAATGAACTGAAGAATATATTCTAGCCAGCAGCCAAGAAATTATTCACACTGACAGATATTACAGGTACAGTACATTTTCTGTCTAGAATACCACCTTCTACTTTCTCTTAGCATATGCATTATGGTTGCTGTTTTCCTACCTGCACTATAGAAGTGCACCCAGCTGTGTACATGTGATTGTGATGCACTTTCTTTTTTTTATATCATACAAAAAAATCATTATCTAGTTAGAGCAACTGCCCTTGCTTGTACAATTTTTCAAAAATTGTATCTGTTCTGAAAATTTAAATATTTAGTGTTGAAAAAGAAGCATTGTTTCTCTTTTGGTTTTACCTTGAACTGGTGCACATACATGCACATCTATGTCTAAAGAAAGATGAATAGATCTTTGGACCAAAAGAGTAGATTTGCTATAGTCTGAAGTGAAAATTTTATGGGTCACAATTTTTCTTTAGCTGAGGCAAGGAACTCATGGAATTTTTTTTTGCCCCATTACTTAAGGTGGTTTCCACTGTATCCCTATATGTAGCACACATTTTAAATAGATCTAGATAAATAGATCCCTGTATTTCTTTATCCCCATCTTGCATTTCTTAAACTCATCCTCATAGAACTATAAAAAATGGTCATGCTGATGAAAAATTAGCTTTGTTAGGTATTGCAGCCTTTGCTACAAACTCATGAGTACTGATGTGAGACTTGCCTAAATTAGGTTGCATCAAATATTAGCAGTGCAGCCCACAACAATAGGCCAAAAAATTACCTGGAAGGAGGAGAGACAAGAAGGTCTTTGAAAGGAAAATGTAGCTTGAAAATGGACAGGCCTAGGGGAAGAAGTTAAAGGCAGGGAAAAAAAGATAAACAGTGATAACACACATCTAACTAACTATTCTTCAGCTTATGAGTGCTGCGTTTGAAAAATTTAATATTCTTTCCACTTCCTTCTCTTACTGTATTTACAACCTGGAGCTTCATTCACATGAATATTTGACATAGAGACCTTCAGGCCTTTTTCCTGGTGAGATGTTTTTGTCCATCCTATGGAGCATATGTATTACACAGGAACAGCTGCTAATCTTTTATGAAAATACATTTGAAGACATATATGAAAACTAGGGAATTTGTCTAAACTTAACATGAATTGAGCTGATTACACAAGTCTGTTAGAGAAAACATTACAAATAGATTTTTATGGTTTTTTTTAACTCATGGACATGGTTAGCACTAGCACCCCTAACCAGTGATCAGGCTTGAATGAGCACACATTTATAGGTCAATTCTTTGCTTTTGACCCAAGTGTACCATGGTGGCAAAATCTTTCAGGATGCTGGGAAAATGGATTTATACCTGTAGTAACCAGACAAAAGCACTGTTACATTGATTACACACTTGCAATTTGCCTTTCACTCTTGGAAGTGAACTGGCAGACACTGGTTTCATGTTTCACTCCACAAAATGTTTTGTTTGGGTCTGTTTCCCTTTGAGAGCCTGAGTGGGGAAGAATGAGGTCATGCATTTTGAAAGTACATCACTGTGTGAGGATTTTCTTTATGCATAGCTTCTTTCTGAGTCAGAAGCTTATTCTGGCACGAGTAGCTGCTTATGCCATGTCCTATAAACTGTGTCAACTGGGGACATACCTATGAGTAGTGGAAAACAGAGAGAGTGTAGTAACAAAACACCGCAGCAGGTTCAGCTTAGGATATGGATAAGCCTGTGCTTAACCTCTGATGCCTACCAAAACCAAGCCAGTGCTTTAACTCAGCAGTGCTCTTTTCTGTGTAAAATGAAGATGTCTGTGAAAATCAGGTTCTCCAAAGTTACCACCAGACAGCCAAGATGTGCTGTGCCATTGACTTTATACCACAGGGCTCCTGCGCCAGCCCCGTCCTCCCGATCACACGGAGCTGCATGGGAGTTCTCTTCCAAATGGCAAGGTAGTTGACATATTGTGTCTCAATTTAAGCCCCATTACCATTCATTAGACATGCTCCCAGTTAATTATTTTAAAAAATAAATGTAAATAACAAGTGTTAATTATACCCTCGAGGCCATTGATGTGTACCATGTTGGCATTTCATGTTAGAGAGGCTGCCTGAAAATAGAATAAAGAGCAGTATAATGCAAGGAAGAGGTTTTGGGAAATATTATTGCTAATATAATATTTTATAACAGCAATTTAATCAATTATAAGTCTTAATATTTAAATAATATTCTACTGAGAACCTGTTATGAAAAGCATTTAGGTGATTTCTTGGCTGCTATATTTCCCTGTGCATTTGAAAGATTTATTTCATTAAAAATGGTTTTCAGCCAGCTATAACATCACACAGTGTTTCTGGGGTAGTCTCTGTACATGTTCACTTGTGGGTTTGTGTCCCGTCACTTTTGATCACTGATAGCTTTCTAGAGAAATGTTATAATGGTCTGCACCTCGCCAGTGTCATTCCTTCTTGCTGTCTGGCCTGAGATTTCACTGTATTCCCCAAGAAAGTATTTTTTTAAAACTCTTAGCCAAAAATTTCTTCTTGCCTCACTGCATAGTCAAATAAAGTGGGTTTTCTGTGGCAAATCAGTTTGGATTCTTATCCAGAGACCTTATTTTCTGGCATGAAATATCTAATCAAAAAGAAACCCCAAAGGAAAGCAACATTAGATGTCTATTTTGGGTCAATTTGTCTCTCTTAAGGTCCTGTACTATGTGATGTGCATCAGATTTCATTCCTTTTCCTTACAAAAGTGATCTTCTCTGTAGGGATGACCAGGTGTATACTTTCAGATTCTTCTGAATAATAATTTTCTGTGAAATTACATTTATGCCTGTTCTGAGTAATAGCCAAGGCAGGCTTTTCTTGGGTGCAAAATTTTGTACCACGGAAGGATAAACTGTAGACATGTAGACATGTAGATCTAACTCAAGACTGAAGAAATGGTCTGGGGTTTGCTCCAAAACTTCTCCTGGTGATAACTGCTGGAATCAAGACCCCAACCTGCTGTTGCTTCCCAGTATTCTTAGGCCATGCTGCCAATTGTGTTGTCTGTGGCTGTCTCAACATTAAGGCTCCGGCCAGGCAGTCTTCTGCTCTAGGCAGTCTCCAGCCAGTTTGCACTGTCACTAGTTTTTGTGAATTCTGGAGAAAAATGCTCACAATTGACTTCTTCATGCAGGGAATCCGTGATAGTACTGGGCAGTTGTACTGACTGAACCCAGAAATCACTGGCATTGGGACTTCCTGTTTGTGGAAGCTTCTGCTCCTGTCTGCAAGCAAAATAAAAGAAAGTAAAGTAGCAAAAAAGTAAAAGAACCAATGTCTGTTCCTAGGGGACACATTGATGAGAGGGGCCAGGACAGAAGAGTGTGGGGAGAAGAAAGAGATGAAAGAAGGAAAGAAAAAGAAGGAAAGAAAGAGAAGGAAAGGAAAGAAAGCTTTTTTATGTGCTTGAGGAGGCCATTCATAGTGACTTTTCTTGCAGCTTCTGCATCCTCTCCTGGTGGCAGACACAGTCCTGCAGCAATATATTGCTGCCTTTTCTTGCTGTCCCCATCTCATCAGAAGGCTTTGACACGGGCCTGTCCAGCTCTTGATAACCCCAAAGTTGGGCAGAGTGCAGTTCAAATCAGAGTGTGTTTTGTGGAGCTGCCTGGCTTGTGCTGAGTATCATCCCTGATGCTTCCAAGATCTTGGGGATAAATATGAGGTGTCACACCCCCTGCTGATCCTGCTAGCAGCAGCTTTTCTTTTCCCAGTGTTGCCAGGCTCCCTGCACAACCTGCCACCTTCCTTCACCTCTTCTTCAGCCTTGTTTTTACATTCAGACCTGGCAAAAAAACTCAGGAGGAGTTGCAAGGCTGTCCTCTGTGATTTAGCAGTGGTCTAGTATCTTTTGACTCTTGGGGTGAACATGAGGGCATCCTTCTCCCAGTGACTGCAAATAATGCATCCTTTATCTCCTGAAGCTATCCATGTCATACCACAGGCTGTCTTGGATTCCTTGAGAGGGAAAAAAAAATTAAGAAACCAAACCAAACCAAACAATCCCAAAAAGCCCCAAAACAAACAAACAAAAAAACCCACAGCAAAAACCCCTTCCCATTCAAATCAACATTGTGACTTTCCTGTTCATAGGGCTGTGAGAAAGTAGACATTAACTTTTCCTCTTGCATTTTGTGATCAGGGTAATAACATGATAAATTGCAGGCTGAGGCATATGTGTCTAAACTACATGGAAGCCCTTTTTTCTAGTCAACTGCTCAGATTTTATATTGTCCTGTGATCTTTCCATGAAAAATAATCACAGGTCACCTTGTCTGACTCTTGACTGTGTTATTGTTTGTCCTATATTCAGTAATAATATAAGGAAATTCCAAGTAATTTTATCTTGTATTTGTAAGGAAGGGAATGTGGGGGCTGCTCTAGAAATTTGAAGCATTATATAAACTGCTTCAGGCTTTTAAATACATTCCTTTTCCTGCCCTAAACAACCCTAAAATTAACAATTTGAGGAGGGGGTTATTAAGGTTTGCCCCCATCACTACTTCTGCTGGTTGTGTCTGCATTAAGCTTGAGATTGAAATTATTTAGTTTTTAAATCTATTTTAAAACATGCACAAATGAACTTATGAGAAAATGTTGCCCTAAGCATAATTTTATGACCCATACATTTTGAATATTTAAAGCAGTACTAATAAAAATAAAGCAGTGAATATTCTCAGGGGTTTAATTTTGCTGGTGTGTGTTGATCTGATGGTTTGTGAGTTTTACTACATTTCATTAGGGAAATTTTACCAGAGAAATGGAGTTGAATATACAAAATAGTTTATCCTAAATTGGCAGCATGAATCCTCAGTAGAGCTTGTTTACACATACTGATTCACTTGAACACTTACTTTATGAAGAAACATTTTGGAAATAATTTTATTTCACGCAGCATTTAAACAAGAAAGTAGAAAAAGACTTGCTGAAACAATCTGATTTTGGATGGGAATCTTTCAGATCCTTAGAAACGTTCTATAGATTTATTTGTTTGAACATTATTTTCCTATCCATCAATAGAGCTTGAGATAAGTTCGATAAGCCCATTTTCAGATAACTGCACTGAATTTTTATTGATATTGAAGTTTGAAATCAAATAAATTCCATGAAGTCAACAGCACTGAAATTTTACTAGCTCTCAACCTCAAAGGAGAAAATTCTTCCAAGATTTAAAACATTGTAGGCAAGCACTCTTTCCTGCAAAGCTTGAAAGTTTGACTAGACACACCTCACCGAAACTAAACCCCCTTACTGTCACCCAACTTTCTGTCCATAATGCTGTAATAGCAATTAGTGAGAGGAACAGCACACACATACGTGTTCAACATGCTTCAAGACAAATAACAGATACAGTGTTTTTAAAAGAAAATTGTCACAGTGCTGAAAACAGCAAGGAGAAAAGTGCCTTTCCTTTCAAAATCAATTTGCATTGTCCCTGGATTTGTAATTTATGCTTCTTTTTTTTTTTTTTTTTTAAATTTTGTTTTCATTTTATTGGAGTCAGTTTTAATGTTTACTGAATGCTCTTTCCCCCAACCCTCATTCTTAAAATTCGGCAGCAAGTTAGATTACTGTTTACTCTCCCCTGGAGAATACTTTTTTTTCATATTTCCTTATTAAGATAATGGAGGAACTCTTTGAAATTAAGCATTTCATTGGAGTTAAATATTCTGTGGGGTGAAAGAATTATTTCAGCCAGTGAGATGTAAAGAGGAAAAGATACGGTTCTTTTTATTCCGACAATACATTTTTTCCTTGATGTTCCTAGTCTTTTTTTTTCCTTGATATTTGAAGCCTGACTGAAAACAGGTATTGGAGAAAAACATTTTTATGTTCACACAAGACTTCTCTACTTGATTCCAAATCCAAAGAGATTTGGATAGAGGTTTAAACTACAGACATTTCAGGGTTGACTTAGCTTTAATACTTCTGTCACGTTTCTCTACCTCTTCTATAGTGTTGACTGGTATTTAAATGGTGCTATTAGAGGATGTTATGCACTGCACTCTAGCAGTCATGTTTTACAAGTTTAATGAGGACCAGGCAGGATATATTTCTAACATTGTTGTATTGAATGGAAGCTTCAATTTCTCTCTTAGTCCCAACATGAGATAACTTTACAATGTGCTGAAACTAAGCGGTGCTTGCTGAGGTTCGACCCTCTCCTCACAATGCCCAAGTGAGCTACAAAGCAGTCCCAGTTTGTCATCTGTTACAGTTTTTTCTTTTCTTTTTCTTTTGCTTTTCTTAGAGCTTAGTTGCACTGCATTTATATTATTATGGAGCTAGTAAAGAGAGAGATTTGGCATTTATTGTTTGATAAAGGGATTTGACAAGTGAGAATAAAAGTAGCATTTAGGTAAAAATTTGGATTCAAATAAACAGAAGAACAACAATCAGAATTATTTAAAGAAGTATAACTTGTAGAAGTATATCTTGGAGTATAATACCAGTTACCAGTGAAGGGAATATTATCTCTACACGTCTTTCTATACAGATGATGGCAGAATATGACAGCTACTTCTGAAGTTGCACTTACAAGGTAAATAAATGCTTTAAAAAAAAAATGCCAGCCTGTGTACAAGATGAAATTTGGGCATTTTTACCTGCATACTCCTCTAGTTCATCTTTCTTGAAATTAATTTTTCGTATTTGAAAGTTTTGAAGAGCATAAAGGGCACATCACTTTGATGATCTGAAAAGGAGAGGGTGATCTTTCTGCTGTGATGCCATTTCCACTTCAAAACACGTGAAAGTTGCAGCTTTGGACCAGACAAGGTAAAAGTACTTGTGCTGAACCTGGCCAAATGCAGTGTGGCTCGTAGCTGAAGTGGAAGCAACAGGCTCAGGCACTGTGAAAGTATAGTAGGATATTTCCTATTATACAATAGTAGGATATTCCTTCCTATTATACAATAATACACTTTTTTGGTAGTTTGGAGGGGAATTCATTTCTGAAAACCCAAACTAGAAACACCCAGTATCTCAGTGACCTAATATTTGTTTTTATCCCTGAATGGCTTTAAACTTTTAAATCCTAATATTATTGCCAGGGAAAAAAACAATTTTCTGTAAGACTTGAAAACATGGTCAATTGTTCTTATTCTCTACCCTTCTTTTACTGGACACTTTTTAACAAGGAAAGCTTATCCACACAGGAAAACAGTGAGCAATAACAAAGACAGATGATATGATTGTTGGAAACGTTAACACATTCCTAAAAGAGTCATCCCCTATTTACAATGCTAAAGTCTACATCCTTGTATTTACTCCAGATGTGAGGGAAGCACTAAAGGAGAAGGAACCTATTAATAAGTACAAAGGCTATGTGGAAAGATATCTGTGTCTGTGAGCAGCCACCTCTCTTCACAGCTGCTCTTCTGAAAGTACCAAGCATTCATTTAATTCATAGATACTGGTGTAGCAGAGGATTTTTTGCACAAAACTGTCCTTAGAACCTCACCTAATTATTCTGCATTAACCCTGAAACTTCTGGCTGGGTGCAGGGTTTGACTCACCTCATGGCAAGAGGTGGAAGCAGGGAGAGAGTATCACCAATGTGCAAAGAAGGGCTGCTAATACCAGAAAGTACAGTCTGAAACCCAGCACTGTTCCAAAATGTGCATGAAGTCACAGTTTGCATTTTGAGTGTACTTACAGTGAGAACTAATTTGTTTTCCCCAAAGTTTTTGTACTGAACTCAAAGCTATGATCTTTGATGTGACATCCACAGTGCATCAGGCACTTTCAGATGCAGTGCCCTGAAGTTTTCATGTGGGCACCACCATTATGAAGTCTGGCTTTATCAATATTGCCATTGAAACAATGCTGCTTTATAAGCAATAGCTATGGGAATTTAACTGAAGCAATAATGTTTTCTTAGGTTTAGAGCTGTGGAAATAGTGACTGTCAATATTGTTTGGAGTGTTTTCCCTGTGCTAACATCAGCAGGAGCTGGGTAAAGAGTTCATTGGACTTCCCAGGTCTCAGAACTGTTAAAATTGCACCTTGCTCAGCTGTGATGTTGCTCATCTTTCAACTTTGTCTTTGGGGGAGTGTTACAAATAAATTCATCTAGTCTTCTGCAGGTGGGGTGATCTGTTTGTGCCCTCTAAACAGTGGGCAAATTTAAGGCAGGTGCATTTTCATTTTTGGTAGTATATTAAAAGCAAGAATGTTAGAGGTCTGAAATCAAGAAGTTTCTGTGGCTTCCCAGAAGATAGTGGGAGCAGCCTAGTGCTACTGGGGATTGTAGCCAATCCCCATAGAAGTGGTATAATACTGGTGAACAAGCAGTCTCCTATTCTTCCTAAAAGGATGGATGAAGATGTCCATAGTACTTGAGATAAAAAGAATATGGTAAAAAAAAAAAAAACAAACAAAAACACATTAATTTTTAGATGGTTTGGCTGTATTTATTTTGCTGGGGTTTGGGTCTGTCCTAGTTATATCTAGTTAGTACAAGACACTGTTTAAAGTAAGAATTGCTGGTTTTCGTTTTCATTAACTAAAATAAAATTGTGTTTCATTATACTGCATCATCTTTATAGGAAGTAGGGCTGCATTACCCATTTCAGATGTTAGAAATGTCCAGAACCCTCATTTTGGAACCCAACCAGCCACAGACACGTTAGAATTTGTCTGGTAACCATTCAAATTGCAGCTTCAGTTTTTAATTTTGCTTTGTATTCTAAGGCAACAGCAGGGCCTTTGCTTTCTTTCTGAGCAAATACAGGGTTTCTGTCTGCTGCCCCATCAGGAGGTTTGGAGAAAGTCACTCTAAGTACCAGAAGTAATAAGACAGGAGAGTAGGGAATACAGTTGTGATGATGATGATGATGATGACTTGAATGTCATCTTCCATCTGAGAACCAGGGAATTTGACTGTGTCAAAAACCAGAGTATAAGTTTAGTGAACAACAGCAGCAGGACTGTGAGCCAAAACAGACAGATCTAGTCTAAAATATTCAGAGGTTTATATAAACATTTCATGTATTCTACATGTAAAATATATTTTATGGCCAAAAGCACTAAACAAGAGGGACCATTTTTTTCTAAATAAAAACGGTTCACCAGGTCAATTTAGAGAACAAAACCATTGCACGCTGCAGCCAATACAGTGAGGTTCTCAGTGATGTTATTTGTTGTATACATCATTCAGGTTACTAGGCATGAAGAATTTCTATTTTCTTGTTTATAAGGACATTCTCAGTTCTAATTTTACTATTCTATCTCTGCTTTGCACTTTCAATTAATATAGCTGTTGTCATAAAAGAATGATCCAAAAAAGGGGCCTTTATTTTATTTTTCTGTTTAATAATGAACTTCTGGTTGGTGTAATGTGTACATTTGCATACAAGAGTATAGCCTTTCTCTGTTCCCATCCTTCTCTCCAATAAAATATAAAATGTGGCTGAGTTTGTTCTAAACACACTCAGGAAAATAAGAGGGACCTGAGAGAGGTTTTGGTGGAACATTCAGCAGCAGAAGTATCCAATGAAGTTGACCACTGTGATACTATAGAATTTAACAGAAATTCCTTGTCATTATAACTAGCTGGTGTCCTGAATTCACAGCATGAGTTGGCATGCACATTTTGGTTCCTTCAACACCACCTTTTATTACTGTTCATTGAGGTTTCAGCCTGTAGGAGAGGCCTTCTCTCCCTCTTTCCTCTCTCCTTTACATGAAGGAGATTTTAATGAATACAATAAAGGAACCTCTCAACGTTTAGCACCTCGCTTTTCAGAAGCGCACAGAGAAGTGTACAGGGAGGTGAATGTTGTGCTTGGTTGGGTTTTTTGTGTGTGTTTTTGTTGTTGTTGTTTGGGGTTTTTGGGGTTTGGTTTTGGGGTTTTTTTTGTTGGTTTTTTTTTTTTTTTTCCCCTTCTTTAGCCTATCCTTTAGGGCTGCCCTTAAAAAGAAGCTGATGGCAATGGCAGCCTTCCTGATGAAATCTTCATTAGGGAATGGGTTGAGGCCATCCATCATTTTGCAGGAATAACTGAAATGGTGTCTGGCAGCAGCAGCTCTGGCACTCTGGAGCTGGACTGAAACTGCAGCCTCAGGGAAAAATGTACTCTCATCATTTTTACCCAACAGCTCCCTCAGCCCCCCAGTTTCCACACAGCTCTGTCAAGCAGCAGATTCACACAGAGCAGAGTGGATGCTTTATATGTAGTTGCACGTCAACTCTCCCAGGGCTCTTAAGCATTTAACTCATTTTTTTTTCTTTGGGAAGAAAGAAAAGAAAAGCTCCAGATGTTTTGAGTTTTCATTTCTGAAATGGGTGCATTGCAGACAGCTCCTGTGCCTCTCTGGGAAAGAAGTAACCACCCAAGCAGTCCTCCTGCTCATACAATTGTCACCTCTTGATAACCAAGGTACAGAGGGGAGTTTCATAAAAGGATCATCCCCCACTTTTTTTCTGTTAATGTCTTTCTTTTACAAACAGAATTGTCTGGGGGGATTTTCAAGGCTTTTTATTTGGGCAGTGTATGAGACCTTTGTTAAACTCAACTCCACTCCGCTTTCACTGCCAACTATCTTAGGGATCCCTGGGGCAGCTCAGTGCACTGTAGCCATGTCCACAACATGCAGATGTTGTGTAGGGTGGTTGAAGTCACTGCTCATGTATGCTTTGCTGTGTTGCAATGCACAGTAAATCCAGAGCATTGAGCCATGAATGTGTCACCCAGATGATTTGTGCAAAACAATAATTCCAGCATTTGTTGTGTTTACATGAGGACATTTTGACTGGTTATAAAGAACATATAGGGTATGAGGTTTTTAAACTGAGTTTACCAAATATGTGTGATAGTTATAAGCATAGATTTCTCTCCAAAAAAGTTCTGGATAAAAATTGTTGGGAGTTCACACAAAAGAATAGTTTCATAATGCATAGGTAGAAAAAGTAGTATGGATGTCATTGATATTGTGTACTGGGTCCATTTTTTTTTAATATTTAATTCATGTTATTAATCTTTTCATTGACAAATCAAAAATTGGTTGCCTTTCAAAACTATACACTTGCCCCAGCATCAAAAATTTTCTGTAGATAAAACTGCTTAATGAGAAGCATATTCATTTGGAGTAGACTTTTTTTTTTTCTGAGAAAGAATTCACTTGCTGTCATGCATTCTTATACATTGTCTACAATTGCAGAATAGTACATTTTCCACAGCTCAACATATTTGATTATACTTGTGGAAACATTTGAGCTGTTTTCCTCAGAATTAATAACTGTTAAAAATGACAAAATAAAATTCCATGCCCCTGGAATTTGTTATGTAGCCCTCAGGAAGGGAAGACACACTCTGGCTTTGCCTGAATCCCTGTGAAATTAAACCACTTTCATTGGACATAGCAATTACTTTAATTATAGCGCTGGGGATTTGGATGGAAGCTGGTCTGCAGGGCTCTGCCTCACAGCCAGCCATGTGCTAACTTCAGCTTCAGCTGAGATACAGCCAGAGAGAAACTCTGCAGCTAGAGAGTGACCTTCCTAATGAGAATTCTTGTCCTCTGGGAGAAAAGGACTGGGCAGAGGAAGGAGGGAAAGGAAGGAAGACTGGGAAATGTTACTCCAAGTAACTCTTAGCAGTAAGAAGGAGGGTTGTGCCTCGTGCTGAGCCATCCCTGCACTTTTCCTTGCTCTGTGCTCAGACAGCTGCCCTTTGCTTCCCCTCCAGCTTCATGCTGGCAAGGTGGCAAGGAGAGCTGCATGTACAGGAATGAAAGAGTGCCTTTGCAAAATGGGAATACTGCCATTGGCATTGCATTCAGCTACCCTCCCTTTCACTATGGTGTAGGTTTCTCTTTGCTCTTCATTTTGACTGGTAAAGCAGGACAGTGAAGTCTGACTGGTCACTGTCACTCATGCCTACCTTCCTCAAGCATGAAAATAGAAAGTGAGGGTGTCAGTACTAGTAAACCAGGAGGCCAGACAGGCCAAAATGGATACCATGAAATCATCAGAAATGTTTGTGACTGGTATTCAGAATTAAATTTTAAACTAAATTGACTTTTTCTCTTTTTTTTTTTTTTTTTTTTTTTTTTTTTATTGTAGAAAACAGGTCTAAAACTTTGCTTTTTCAATGAGTTCAAACCTAAATGGGGATGTATTTTCTTTTTTTCTTAATTAATAGCTTTTTCTGGGAAGAAGGTATGCACATTCACTATGATTTCTGGTGAATGCATGACAGCAGCTCTGCTTGTCTGTGAAAGCGAGGTCCTAATTTTTCAGGGCTGTAGACTTCAGCCATGGTTTAGAAATGCAGAGCAGGTGGGAGCTTCACAGCCATGTTGTCACCTAGTGAGTTGCCAATTTCCCCTCCTCCACCAAGTCCCTCCTTGTACTTCAGGAAGGTGAAGAAAGAGTGCTTGTTCCTGCAGCAAATTCCTAGTGTGTAATGCCCATAGTAAAAAATGAGACTGGCAGACTGGTGTGATGGACTGTACTTGAAGTCCCTGGGATTTTATGTGGTGTTCCTGTGTTAATAGGAATCCAGAATTTTGATTTTTGAGGGTATTTGAGGGTGAACTGCTGTTGTTACTGCTGTTGGCTTCCTGCAGTAGCAGCAGGTGTGTTAGTGTGGTCTCTGCCTGCTTCCCCATCATCTGCTGTCCTTTTTATCTGGCTGGTCAGTAGCAGTGAGCTGTGGATGTGCCCAGGACCTGCTAGCATGGGTGTCAGGCTGCCAGGTTGTGACAGCATGGTTATGAGCATGTGCCACTGTGGCAAGTGCCATCAATTCTGCAGTTTCTGCCACTCAGTGTCAGGAACAAAATTGCATGAACACCGTGGTATGATTGAAATTGTCAGGAACATTTAAATTACAGAATCACTGTGCTCCCAGGCTGTAAAATTAAATGTTACTGCTCACTGAAGTAATTGAGTTGAAATGGCTTGCAAGAAAGCACTCCAGTAATTGTCATTTGGATAAAGTGTTGTCTGTGCTCAAGTTTCCATGCTCACTTCCTGAATGGGGAAGCCAGCCAAGTGTTTCCAGGAAGTCCATCAGGAGTGATGCAGCAGCCAGGCTGGGCCCAACCTCACCTAAGACATGCTACAGTCAACAGGAGACAGATGTAAGGATGAACAATTCCACATGCTGAAGCCCTGTGTGCAAATGAAGTTAAGCATTTGGCCTCATGGGTGCAGATCAATGGGGGTGCAGATACAGAGGTTAACTCAGGAAACCTGAATGTTCCTGCAATGCAGCCACCCACAGTGCAGGCATATCAAAGAGTGGAGCCAAGAAAGGATGCTGCACAGTTATCTGCAGCAGCATTGTTAACACATCATTCCCTCAAGACCAGCTAAGAAAGCCTGGTTTTCCTGCAGATTTCTGTTGCAAAGCTGATTGATGGTGGTGTTTCAGAAGTTCACAAGATCTGAGTGAAACTTTTTTTCACCATGAAGGCATTTGTAATGCCTCTCTCCTGCGTGGATAATCTGCTGCCCAACAAAATGAGAGCACATACATTTTTTTTTTTTCTTACAGCCATGGAAACTTCCTTGGTCTCTTATCTTCCTTTATGACAAAAGACATGTAGAACTACAGTTTGGCTTTGAAAACCTTATCTTACCATTGGGTTTAGCAGCTATTAGGTTAAAAATTTATGAACACAAACAGTATGTTTGCTCATGGCATCAAGCCTACCAGAGTTCAGGTGTTTGGACAATGCTCTCAGACATGTGGTGTACTTTTTTGGGTTGTCCTGTGCAGGACCAGGAGCTGGACTTCATGGTTCTTGTGGGTCCCTTCCAACTCAGGATGTTCTATGATCCTATGTTTGCTTCATTTCCCTAGGAACTTGGGTACAACAGCCACTATTCACTGATAGGAGATGGGAATTAAGTCTACTTCTGTTTTGCTAGTCATCTTCAAACCTGGCAAGGTAAAAGAAGACAACTGAAAGTGAATAAGCATGTGTGTGCACATGTAGAGTGGAGCACATGTTGACAGGGGATGCCATTCCCATGGCAGTATTCCCCCATTCTCTGGCATTCAGGTAGAAAAAAAAAATACTCTGAACTGCAGCTTGCCTGAAAAAAATATGGAAAATTAGTAGTTGTGGTTGTTAAGAGCTTAGCCAAACAGGAGCAATTGCTCCATCCACTTGAGAAATGAAGCAATAATTAGGTGAAAAAAGAATAATGTAGGGCATAGTTAATTGCTCAGCTAATCAGGGTGCAGTTCAGCTCATGAATGGAGGGAGCCTTGAACAGACATGAGACTGAAAGCAAGTGAAAGAAGCATTGCAGTCACCTTGCAGAAGATACCACACTTCCACTTACCTTGCATTAGGTAAGCAGGAGGCGTCTGAGAGTGGTATTTTTCTCCCTATTTCATTTCCGCCCAAAGTGCTTATCTGTCTTTATCTCAGAGCATTGATTTCTTCGCCTCCAAGCCCTAAGTAACAGAGAATCTGCCCTTCTAACTTCTTTTGGAGCATTATATTGCAATCTGTCTAAAATCAGGTTTGAAAATGAGGCCTACTTTTTCTAGCAGTTTTCTCCCACCAGTTACACTGAGGAGACTTAAATGTTCTTGCTAGATAAAGGAGAGTAAAGTGTACGAATTCTGCCTCAAAATTGTTTGCAGAGGTTTTCTCTGGTACATTTTATTCCTCTTAACTAGATGGCTCTGTATTGTCAGTTAAGCAGCAGTCACTGATGGAAGAAAAACATTTTCTCTTGTTTTGTAAAGTGCCTTGAAAGATTAGGGGTTAGACTGAAATGCTTGCTGCTTTAAGCTGCTCCAGTGATGTAAAGCAGCTGCTAACTCACTGTAACCATTTGCCTGAACTGGATTTACAATGTTCTGCATGGCTGTGATGATGCAAGGCAGCTGGAAAAGACCAGTAAATATGTTCCTTTAAAAGAGATAAAATACTTTGATAATTAAAAGTACAATGCTACTTTTATCTCTTTGATGTTTGTTTTTTCTTCAACTCCCTGTTTACAAAGACCAGACTGTGCTAGTGATTGCCATAATGTGAAATTAAAAGGAATGTTTATGGAAAAGAGTTCTCAAACTGAGGAAGGCCAACAGAATTAAGCCCTGGGAGACATGTGAGTAATAGAAACCTTTAAGTGACAAACAAGTTTGAGTTAGGGTGAAAACCTGTTTAACTGTTGCCACAGGCCAAGCACACCCATATTAAACAGGTATTCTATTCATACTCTCTCTTTGGCCAGCCATTGATTGATACTATTTTCTATTATTTAAATACCTTTTTTTCCCACCAAATCTGTGCAACTCTATCAGCAGCCAGGATGGTAATCAATGTCGTAATCCTGCTGAATTTATTTGGAGCTCATGACATCTCCTGCACTGGTACAGAGAACTGAGGTTGCATTCCTTTTGAGTCTTCTTGCAGAATCCCTCCCCACAGGAGAGCAGGGCCTGTCTGGGTTGAACCATGGCTTTCTATGTCAGCATAAGTATCTCTGTGTATATCTGTCATGGTGAGAAGGTTCATTCTTTTTTGGTTTTTTTTTCCTTTTTTTTTTTAAACTGCTCATGCTTTCTAGTGAGATAAATGTGCTGCTTTTGGGGTGGTTTGGCATTTGAGGAAGAGGTGAATAAACTTCTCCCTTTACTTATGCAGCCTGTTTGTTTACTGTAAGACAGGAGGAGACAAGCTAAGGCAGGCCAACATATAATTTCATATGGCTCGGATGAGTGAAAATATAAGCACTTTCTCCTTGATTTTTAAAAAATCCCCAGTAATCCTATTTGCTAATGAGGCATGGTGATGGTGGAACACACACTGAGGATATATCGGCAAAGACACACCAAAGCGAGCTGCCTTTTAACAGAAAAACAGCCTAAAAATATGCCAAAAAGGGAGGCAGTCGTGTTGTGTAGCTGCACAAAGGGGGTTGTGTTGTGTTGTTTTGTTTTCCTGCTGGTGTGGTTTTGCCCCTTGGTTTGCCTGGAAGGGGAGCTGGAATGCGCCGTGATGGGCTGCCCTCCGTGCCGGCAGCGCGGCGCAGGAGCGCCTAGCAGCAGGTCTGGCGTTAGGGTGATTGATCCCTCCATTTAGGAGGCATAATGCCTTCTGAAGAAACGAGCAGATCAAAGACTTTAATGATTGACAGCGTTTTATGCTGCTTTTGTTTTTAATTCCTTGACTCCTGACACTTTAAGATGGGACTTTATAAAAGAAGGATGCCGTATCCTAGGGTTACGCCTCCTTCCATAACAGAGAAAGCTGAAGGAGCTGTGGAGACTGATATCCAGATTTCAGATATATTAGTTTTTATTTAAATCTGAGGTTCAGAGGTTTGTGGGCATGCTGTTTCTGTTATTAAATCATTATGCACCTACCTGGGGGGAAAAAAGCCAACAGTCTTACCAGGAGTGCCTCTATAAACATTTCTTACTCTCCATAGTGTAAGGCTTGTATATTAAAAATTCTTCGAATAGCTGACCTCAACAGGTGTTTTATTTGAGCAAACAAAACAATAAATAGTAATATAATCCCTGTGGAGCTGGCATTAGGCTTTGTGGGAAATGCATAATTTCCTTTACTAAATGTAAGAAGCTGCACAAATTTAATTTCTTCATTTTTGTCATTAATACCAAACCATCCTGGAGCTCTTTTCTCCTTGAGGCAGAGGTCCAAAGCCTGTTGCACAGAGCTACATGGAGGGATTTTCTGAGCTTTTTTCACTCCTTTGGCAGTGCAGGTGCCCTCGGGGTGTGTGCCAGCCAGGGCTCAGCAGGATGAGAGCATCCCAGCAGCCCTTCTGCCCTGGCAGAGAGCGTTACTCCATCTCCGTGCTCACGGAAACGGGGAGCGCTCTCCCCTCCGAGCGGCGCCGGATGCGCTGCAGCGCTCCGCTCGCTGCCGGCTCTGCTGGCAGCCCCTGCAGTGCACTATGAAGCAATTACTGTACTTTTGGCTTCTTGCTTCTGGAAGGCCTCATAATTTAAGGGCTGGTTTGTTTGTTTGTTGGTTTTAATCGGAACCATATGTAGGTTGCAGTTTTAGTGGCTGTATTTGACATGTTCTGGAAGGATGATGTCAACTTAAAAGATGTGCTTTACTGAGAACATTCTGTCGTTTCTCCGTGAGGCAGAAACTGTGGTGTTGTCCTGGGGTCTCCAAAGACAGGGACAGTGGATTTTCTAAACCACTGCCCCTGCCATGACAGGCAATAGAAGGGCCAGGTATCATAATGTAGTCTTGCAATTTTCTAACCCAGTCTTTTATTTCAGGGGCAGACAAGCACAAGTCCTGAAGAAACTTTAGATCTCAAATGTGTCTTAATTTAAGCCTTTTTCTATGTACTGCATAAAGCAGTGACGGCTTGTATTTTCATTTTCCCATATATGCAAATAAACTCTAAACAGTAAAAGCTGCTGTCAGTCTTGTATTGTGATAGCAAAAGGGATGTAATCTCCAGGTTAGGTGGGCCAGCAGCCTCACCCAGGATGGCAAATGCTGCCTTTTTATGCTTACCATAAAGCCCAAGGTCTTACCCATTAAGAGATGATGGCTGAATTGTGGAAGCTATTAGAAAAACCCATCACTATATTTTATCATTCTCATAAAGTTCATGAATTAAGGTCCACATTTTAAGCATCATTTACTGTTAACTCCTCTATTAACTATTTAGGTATTTTCAGAAAGAAAGTGCTCATGTCATAGTTCTCAGGAGATTTGAACTATGCTTAACTTTTAACTTGCAAACTCTGTTCAGCTTGCTAGTACAGAAACCTGTTCCTAGTTTTGAACACATTTCTGTAAGAAAATTTCAACTCACTTTGGTCCTCTTTGTGTTGGTAAACTAAGAATTTGTTTAAAACCATGTGAACATGGAAGTTTAGTAGTCTTAGCGTAGCTACAAATTTGACATGTTAAAAAATGAAAAAACACCATTAAATTAGCGTTCCTTTTTAATAGAACAGGCACAAGAGTAGAAGAGTCAAAATGCAAACCTAAATCCAGAGGATTGCATTTTCAAAAGTAATTCAAAAGAGTATTTGGTACATGGTGATTTGGTTAAGAATCTTCCTTATGTTTAGGTATTTTACCTTATGAGTTTAGTTATATGCACTCTTTTATTGTTTCTATAGCCTTTAATCTTGGAATATACAAACAAGTATTGTGCTTTAGCTTATGCATAACCCAGTTCATTCAGCATAATTTGGTGTTGAACCTGCTTGGCCAAATTAATATTTACTCTCTGTTTTGGTTTTTCTTTTTTTTATTTTTGGGTACTTGGGTAATTGAGAGACTTCACTGAAGCTGGACCAAAGCTTAGCTACTTTGTATCAAAAGTGTACAGAAAGTATTTCACTTCCAGATTTTCTTGTGCATATAGTATTTAGAGCAAAAGATAAGGAAAGATATTCCCTGATAATTTAATTTTGGTTATGTGGTTCTGGTGCTGCTAGAGGTTTTCTAATAACTAGTGTAAGTTAGACCAGCAAAATGCTTGACTGATTAAGGCATCATTGACTTATATACTTGAAACAGACAAAAGAGAAATACTTTCTGTTTGGTTGGTTGGTTTTGCTTCTTTGGTAAGGATTCTCATTGTTGGTTTGATTGTGATTGTTTTTTTCTTTTTTTTTTTTTTTCTTTGTGGTTTGATGGGTTCGAGGTTTTTTTCTGCTTATTGTCTCTTTTAGAAAGGTTCTGGTGTTCCATGTATTTTCAGGCCATATTTGCACATTAGGTGTAGCTCATGAAAATGAGCTGTTCATTTGCCTCACTCTGAGCTTTACACTTGTCCTCTTAATGTCATCTAGCAAGGAAAGGCCAGATGCTCAAAACCACAGGGGATTGCAGGAGATAGTACTGAGATCTGTATGAGGATGAGATCTGAAGGCAGGGTACCATTTTCAGCTGCCACAGGCAGTTTCTAGGATCGAACTGGGACTCACTGAGGAGTAAAATCAAACACAACTTAAACTCATAACCAAAAATTTTTCATCTGACTTTAGATACCAAAGTTAAATTTCATCTAGTCATTTAGAAGGGCTTCTTCCTCTCATTTCCTTCTCTAAAAAGGTAATCATAGGCAGTTGCAAAGAAAAAGTTTTCAAAATCAGATGCAGTCCTCAGGCCGGAATCTGCAATCCACACAGTCTTTGCCTGGATGTGAATCTTGGCACCAGGGTCAGGTGCTAAAGCAGAGCAATTCTGGATTACTGCAGTTGAGATCCCTTATGAAAATATCTTAAGCTAAAACATCTCTTAAATGTCTCTCACATATGAGGGAAGCAAACTCTATATGATGAGGCACCTACACCGAACTCCAAAGCCAGATACTCTAAATACGGCACATAAATATTAATATTTCATTTGTGAGCCTAAAACGTCAGTAAATGCTTTTCTTTCCAAAGTGTGCAGTCTGGACAATGACTGGAAACTATTCAGATTTTATTTTTTTCTGGAAAGAACTTCCCACATTAAGGGTCAAAGCATAATTAATGAGGAAAGTAAATAATTCAAACTGTTCTCAAAAGTTGGTTTGAAAAATAGAAAATATTTCATGCTTGAAGGCACTGTGTTTAAAATCAAGCAAGTCTTTTTCCCAGAGCCAGAGTAGAATATACAAAGCCAGGTGCATAATGCACATCCAAACCTCCATGATGTGAGAATGCAGACATTTGAGCTCATACCTCTGCCTTTGTATGCAGCTCAGTTATCATTAGCAAGTAGCTTTAAGTGCAACCATGTGCTTTCAGCTCCAAATGCCCAGTATTATTTAACTGCAGTGATTTGAGATGCAGAATAGAAAGTTTTGATTTGTAGTTTTAAAATAATTCTGGCCAAGATTTTCTCTCCAGAAGGGTATTATTGTGTAAAAATACTGCCCCATACTCTAAAATTAATAAGATTATCATAGCTCCTAAGGTGTACTTGAGCACACTGCAGAAGGAGAGATGCTTAATTGTACTGCTTGGATGTAAGCATAGTTGTGTTATTTTCCAAGAGAGGAAAAGTTTAGGCTAAATAAATTAAGATTGTTGATAAGACTGTGATAGAAGTTGGTCATTCTATTTCAAATTTGCAAAATATAAGATGGCAAAGTTCAATCACTCTGAATTATAGGACAAGGAAAGCCTTGAGTTGCCAGCATAAGGCAACTTTTACAGGGTGATTTCAAGGGGGAAGATTGAGTTCTGTTTGACTCAACAGGGGAAATGGATTCCACAGTGACCCCCTTCCCTTTTGTTGTAATGAAATGATCCAATAGAAAGAGTAAGATGGATTCAGGAGGGAAAGGCAAAACACTTCAAGGATAAAAAGATATTGAAAATGCTTCTTTTTCTGCTGGGCACTGTTTTCTTGTTCAGATGGAAAAATTTGCTATCAAAGTTTTGTTTTGAAAAGCTTAGAGGTCTCCTTTCCTTCTTTTTATTGTCTCCGTTGCAAATATCAATCAGTTCCCCAAACAACTGGCCAGATGAAACTGGTACAGCCCTTTTCTTACTGGATTTGTTTTCAGGAAAACGTTGGGATTTGCTGCTGCTGCACCTCTTGCAGATTTGACGTGGAGGTGGACACCTCCAGTGGCTGGTCCCAAGTCTCCGTGGCTGGGAAGCAGCTGAGCAATGTGATCCTGGAGTGGGTGTGCAGGGGTACACCTGTGTGTGCTGCTGTGGCAGTCAGCAGGCAGGGTTTCTTGCTGTCCTCACGTGGCGTGCCTTAGGTATCTCCAGCTGAACATACAGAGCCAGAACCATGTGCCAGTGCTGGTGTGTTTTGTCAAGAACTTTAGGGCTGGGGTAGTACTCCTCAGCTAAGCTTTGAAAGCT
>VZRX01009001.1:0-27770 GCA_013398075.1 Notiomystis cincta | reverse complement strand
TGCCATTAACAAGAACATCTCAGCTCATACACTATCAAAGCATCTTTTGCTTTAACCACATGCCTTGTTTTTGTCATTCTGTAATCTTCCCTCATAATGTTGCTTTCTTTGAGTTTGTTTGATGTAGATGGGAACTCCCACGCAGAACCCCACTCCCTCTTTTTCTGTAATTAATTCTGTGATCTTCATTGTGAATATCTGTTGTTGAATCTCCCAAACCCACTTCTGAAATAGATAATCTTTTCACCAGTTTGCCATTGTACTTTTCCTCCATTCCTTTCAAAAATGTTTAGAGGAGAAAAGGGAACAATTTCCCCCTCTCAGGGAAACAATCCATTTGTTGCTTTGGGGAATAGTTTGAAATAAACAGATAGAGTTTGCACATAGAATTTAATGAGCTAAATAATAGTCCTAAGACTGTTTCTTTCAGTTTTGTCCAGCACTAAGATTATGATGAATCTTGTGAAATCTCTAGTGTAGTCACTATTCCCATAGTTCTTACTCACACTTAATTTTTAGTCAGTTGCTGACTTTTTTTCTTCTATTTTTCAAATACCAAAGGAAGTGTGGTAGGTGGCCCAATGGAAATTTACTTAGAAAAAAATCCTTCAGCTGAAGAAATCAGACTGATGCACACTAGTGTTGATAAGACTTGGGTTTCTTTGCCCTGGGATTGGTGAGACCTGTAGATATGAGAGGTGCAGTTGTGACCCTCCTGGCTGAGGAGGAGGCAGCACATACCATTCCCAGATCAAAGGGAGGGATTGTTTTTGAGTGCTATTTGCAATCACTTGATGTGCAAAGTGGCTGGCTCCTGCCTGGGAAGGGTTGGGCACTGGTTACCTCGATGCAACTTGAGAAATATGGAATTTTGCTGAATCTCAGAAAGGTGCTGGCTTCAGATCATCAGGACCAGCACCGTGCATCTGCTGGAGAATGTGTCAGAAACATATATGGGACATCCACAAGTGTCCTGAGGACTTGGGCTATTTGTTCTGGTACCACTTTGGAGGCACAAAATCCAGCCCCTCAGTGATCAGGGCAGGAGGACATTTTTGGCACACAGAGTGATCATATCCAGCTCGTGTTAGAGAAGACACCCACCAAAGTGCTGAGTCCTGTGCTTTGGGTTCAAAAAAGTGACACCCAAGCAAACAAAGTCTACTTGGCGTAGTTTGGTGCGTGGCTTGAGAGAAAAACATGGATTGTTTTCTGCCTCTGAAGATGGTTTGTTTCTTGTTGATGGAGAAAATTGAATTACATTCTAACAAAGGCGCAGCAATAGCTGAGGTTTTTGTGCTGGAGGAGGGTTGGTACAGTATGCTTGTACATTTTTGCTTTTCTGTTCAGAATATTAGTGTTATTGTGGCTTTTTGTTTCTTACTTTCAATGAAAGAGGTTGACAGAGAGGTTAGATACCGGTTCTGCCTCAGCGATTCATTAAAGCAGAGCTGGAGGAACGGAAGTCGCCCCGTTCAAAGGTGTGGGGAGTGTTTTATTGTTCTGCACGGTGCTGTGAATGCCAACGATTTTGCAGCTGTGAAAAGGGCTCTTAATGAGTTTCAGCATTTTAATGTACTTCAAGTTCCCAATTGTACAAATTTAAGAAGCTTAGCAATTCAGTATCTCCTGAATAATAGCATTTATTTTATACTCTAAATACACTTGGGGAAGTCTCAACAATATTGCAGGAAGTCTTGGTAATATTGTGGCTCCTTCCTGATGTAATAGCTTCAGAGGACCTAATTGACTTGAACAGTGGAATTGGTCCTTTAAAAAACATGCACACACAATTTTTGATTAATGAGCCCCATAATAAATCATTAATCTTTTTTGGCTCAGAAACTGTGTGAATAGTTTTCAAAGTAGAAGTTGTGTATGTTTTCCTAAACTGTCTTTGTGATACGGTGCTTGCATTTCAAATCTATCATCTTAAATTTACAACAAAAATAATCTGACATAATTTAATTTTAGAAAAACAAGTCCAAACTCTGAACTACTTGGTTACTAAGAGGCCTGTGAAGAAATATCTAGATAGGAGTATTTCCTCTTAGAATAATAAAAGCACTGTAAAATGACCATGTAATAAGTGTCCTTCTTCCTGAAGGATCCTAAAGTGCTTTTACACATTTTCTATAGTCAATGTAGGTTATTCACCCATCACTTGAATGAAACCAGTCTTTACTGACTGTGCTAAACAACACTTTTTATAGGAAGGAAATCACAAATAACTCTTGCATTTGAAACTCTGGGGAGAATTTGAGGTAGGCAGATTGTAATTGCCCAATTTGGAAATGGGCCAGAAGACTGTGATTAATATACCCAGGCTGCACTTTAATTGTCCCAGAGTATTTGAGGCCTTGGTTTCAAGTGGGCTTTGTCTCTGAGTAGTATTTCTTTTTCTTCATGTTAATTTTGGAGCTTATAGAATGGATAGCAGGTTTAGCAGAATTGAAAAGTGGGGACATTTTTTACTTACATGGGGATTAGCAACACTGGGACAGTGCAACACAATTTTCTAGGTGTATCACAAGTGGCAGAAGCTGGTTATGTATTTTGTTTTTTCTTTTTATTTCACTGCATGACCTGCCATTTGGTTGACTACCTCGAAATATTTTTCCCATATTTGACTATTTTGAATTCTTTAAATATTGTTATTTAAAGTCTTAAAATTAATAGCATAGTAAATGCAAATAGCTCTACTCCTTAGCTATTCACTTTCTCAGGGAATTGCTTGATCTTTTCAAACAATATAATATCTCAAGAACCTGTGAAAGTCAGCCTAGCAGGTTAAGTTGATTGATCTTTAAAAATAGGGTCATGTAACTTGAAACTATTTCCCATTAAAAACAAACAAGCTGCAGAGGTTGTTGATGCTTTTCTCAGCAGAGCCAGCCTCATCCGCTCCCTGGCGTGGAAAGGCTGGGAAACCTCTGAGTGTCAGATCCCATCCTGAGGCTGCTGGATGTGCAATCCATCTGTGGCAGTCACCAATCTGCTGGTCCACAACTGAGTCAACATCAGATTGAGACATTACTCAGTGGGATCCAGTGGATATTTGTTTTTCTCTTGGAGAACCTGAGAGTTTTTAAGGGTTTTTATGGTAGATTCAGGGGTTTGTGACTAACCCCGTATTTAGAACATAGACCTGGGGTTTTTTTGTGATTTGGGTTTTTTTTTTTTCTTTTTAGTAGTCCACAGAATACATGTAAGGTTAGGTTGATCTGTTGACAAATTTGAGCTGAGCACAGATTTCTCAGGTCTACATGACATTAGGTTTGGTCCCTTAGGTTTAAAGTGTTTACACAGCTAGTAAAGAAGGCTCACACATCCACAGCTGTATGTTTCACCATGTGCCACCAGGAGTTCTACAGTCGTAATGGGAAGTTCACAATCAAACTGTGGAATTTCACAGGTATCCTTTCCATCTTACCTCCTTTAGAAACAACTGCATTTTACCTCCTCAAGAAATAGTTGAGGTGTTTTGGTTTCTTTTGTTTTTCTACTTTATGTCATCAACTGCTGATATCAGTATCATCAAGGATAAGCACTGGCATAATAAGCACACCTCAGATAAAGCGTTCCTAATTTACACGATAAAATGGCTCTCTCTCATTCTACTTCTTTGCACTAGAGGTGTACTATTAGAGAGCTGAGAGTTTAAGATGTTCCACTTTTAATCCTTCAGCTTTTCTTTCCACTAAAACAGTTCTGGAAACAAGTTATGAATACAGCACCTAAGAGAGGTAATCCAGAAGCCTAAAGTGTTCAGTAGTTCAAGTTCTCTTCTTTAATGCTGTCTTTTTCATTATAAAAAAGATCATGAAGCTTGAATAAGTCATAGAATCATAGAATGATTTGGGTTGGAAGGGACCTTAAATATCACTCAGTTCCAACCTTCCTGCCTGTGTGCAGGGACACCTCTCTCTAGACCCAGTTGCTCAAATCTCCCCCTCAGGACCCCAACCTGGCCTTGAACACTGCCAGGAATGGGACATCCAGAACTTCTCTGGGCAACCTGTTCCAGTGCCTCACCACCCTCACAGTAAAAAATTTTTTCCTGGTATCTAATCTAAACCTCCCCTCTTTAAGTTTGAACCCATTCCCCCTTGTCTTGATGACTCAGATCACTTAATGACCAACACAAGAACCTGGTCCAGCCTTCAGCATCCTAGGAGGAGACCACACCATTCCCTTTACACCCTGCAGCAGATTCTCCTTTGTCTTTAATTCCCAGACATCTACTACATCCAAAATGCCCAACTGTAATTCCTTTCCAATATGGGACTCAAGGCAAGGTTGTACATCTTGTCTCACAGTTTTATTACTGTAGAAATTCTTAGAGTTGCTTATGATTCATAAGTGAGAAAGAGAATAACAACATCCTTCGTTTGTTGGATTGATGCAGCCATCGCTTTTCATATGAACAGTTTATACACATACACAGGTAAATGTAAAATATGATTACATGCAGATATGTTTAATCACACACAAGCAGACCACCAGCTAAGCACATTAAGTGGCTATGTATGGGGATGCCTCCTTTTCATACACAGTCGTTTACACATATGATGCATAATTGCAAATGTGCATCCTTTTTTTGGTAGTTTGGATGTAGTCTTATATGTTTTTACACATAGGCATCTGTTTAGCCAGATCTTCAAAACTGAAAGCATATGTAAACTGGAATGCACTTTTATGTGTATATTTTGTTATTATGTTCATAATGTAGCACTATAATTATGTACTCAAACACGTTATTCCATCATTGGTGGAGAGAGGCTATTTACAGGAGCATGTAGTGACAGGACAAAGGGAAACGGCTTAAAACTGAGAGAGAGTAGATTTAGATTAGATATTAGGAAGAAATTTTTCACCATGAGGATGGTGAGGCACTGGAACAGGTTGCCCAGAGAAGTTGTGGATACCCCATCCCTGTAAGTGTTCAAGGCCAGGTTGGATGGAGCTTTGAGGAACTTGGTTTTAGTAGAAGGTATCTCTGCCCATAGCCAGGAGGGTTGTAACTAGAAGAACTCTAAGATCCCTTCCAACCCAGGCCATTCTATGATTCCCATGCATTTACACAGATACACAGGCTCACACATATACATATACACCTTACCCACAGCTGAAATCCTCTATAGACACAAGAATAGATATGCATGAACCTCGGAGAGCTTAATATTGGAATGCTAGTACAGGCCAGTTTTAGTACAACATAGCAAGTCATTGACATGTGAGCAGTCACAGCCAGCCAAGTCCAGATTTCTGGAAAATAAAGGAATGATGGAGTAACAGGGCTTGGAGCATTTCCTTCTTCCATTTCTCCTTCTCACAGAGGCTGATCATGTGTACTCAGGCTCAAGTATTGCGCTCTGTTTGAATTTCAACTTGTAGTCTTTCAATCTCATCTGCACTG
The DNA here is from genome assembly GCA_013398075.1 of Notiomystis cincta. Lineage (NCBI taxonomy): Eukaryota > Metazoa > Chordata > Aves > Passeriformes > Notiomystidae > Notiomystis > Notiomystis cincta. Next base: position 22,351 of record VZRX01009001.1, on the reverse strand, counting down.
TTCTCTTGTATCATCTTGTGCCTTCCCTGTACATTTTGCCTCCTGGTCTCTGGGTTACAAAGGCAATGAACTGCATGAGCTTCGTGCAGCAGCACCTCTGAGCTCATTCTTGACACTCTGAACGCCCTGTGCTGCACAGCCCCTGTCCAGCCACCCCAGTCCTGATGCATCTCACCAGGTGACCAGCTGACAACTAAATCTGTTATTTCATGTTGGTTGCTGGATATCTTTGCTTAATGGTTCAAACCTCCTTGATTCTGCCACAAGAACAGCACATGTGCTCTTTCACACCAGTTTCTTAAGCAGAGGGAAATTCTTTTTCCTCTCTACAGTAGGACCAGTTTATGGATCCTCATGGCTCAAGAAAATTTGCTTTCTAATTCTGTCTTGACCTTTCATAGGTGGATAGAACTGGCCATGTTATACACCTTACTTTACCTATTCTAATTTCAGAGTGGTTTTCTGCTTCTTTCTGCAGATAATTGTTGACTTTATATTTTTCTCTGTGAATATACAACTGGAAACATTCATTGGCTTGGAAAACTTGAGTCAGCATTCATTGCTCAGAAAACAGCATTCCTCTAGCTGATATGAAAGGTGGAAGGAACTAATGAAAGGTTTGTGGGAAAACTCATTAAGAACTTGTGCTTACCTTGGTTTTGGGAAGTAAGAGAGTTCATAGACTCCTTTTTGGTTCACTGCTTCTCTCTGCCACCATCTTGCACTATGTTCTTTGTACATGAAAAAGTACAATAAAATCCCCTTTCCCCTCTGGTTTCATCAAGTGGGAAGAGGAGAACCATGTTTCTCATACTGCTCTCTCTATTCTTCCTTCCTCCCCCGGTACTGTAGAGATGTAATAGTGCTTACTACTCTCTCCTGACTTTGCCCAAACTTCTAGGTAATGCATTGAACCACTCAGGTCCCTATTTGCTGCCTACACAAAGCATAATATACCCTTAAATAATGCTTCTGTCCCCAGTGGTGCTCAGTTTCTATGTCAGGGAAGGTAAGCTTTGACACTCAGCTCATCTTATTCTCCCAAGCAGGCTATGAGGAACCACAGACACCTGGCCCCTCTTCCCTGGCCATCAGGGGTTATTGATTTGTTTCCTGCCATCATTAGTTGTAGCCTCTGCAGCTCCCCTGGAGCTGGGCACAGCCCCAGGTTAGCTGAGGGCAGAGCAGGGAGGGAAACAGTCCCACACAGCCCAGTTCCCAGTTCAGCTACCTGTTGACATTGACTGCAGCTGTGGAGCAGTGGACTTCTCTGGCAGGAAAAATCCAGAGGGACTCCAGCCTGGACACCATGGGACCATGCCTGCTTGATTTGGCAAAGAGGCAGGATTTGAATCCCATCATTCATCCTTGCATGTTTCTTTCCTGATGTTGGCCCCTAATCTCAACTTCACTTACCAGGGCAATCTCATCACATAGAGCAAGATGGGTGCTGAAGAAAACACAGACAGCTCAGCTGCTGTGTGAATCCCATGCAATGGGATTCAGCAGTGTTAGTCACAGCAATTCAACCCTGCCTCTTTGTTCTATTTTCGTGCGTTATGTTTTAAATAAATAAAAGTTTCATTTTCTTCCCTTACTCATAATATTTCCTCATTTTCATCTGTGGGAGTGGAAACAGAGTATTTCAAGGCCTTGCTAACCCTCTGCTGGGATGTGCTGACTCAGCTTTGGAAATTCCACAAATAGGGAGAATGTGGTAATGCTGCGTCTGTCGTGCTTCTGAGTGATAACCATCCCTTGTCACATCTGAAACATGACTTGGTTGCCTTTTTATATCTGATGCTTTTAGATATAGTACAAGTATTTCTGCAGTGTATATTTTGTGAGCTGAGCCTGATCTTAAATGGAAATGGTATTTTTGTCTGTTTTAAATACAGATTTCTCAAAATAAAACTGTCAAGGCAGTGTTTTATGATGGATTTTGGTTTCCTTAAGCAGTGTCTATGTAGATTTCTTTTTCCTTAGGTTTCTGTAGTAGTTAAAAGTATCCAGACTCCCTGAAAATTGATGCATCCTCAAGGACTAGTAGGTTTCTATTTCTGGCATGTGCATCAAGATGAATAACTGTTCTCTAGCAGTTTGTATGGACTCAGGCTAAGTAGGCCTCAACCTTTATCCCAACAGGAATTCCCAGACTAGAAAATTCTGACTTCATTTATGGTTTATAGGAAGTAACACAAAACATGACAAAAGAAAGCCTTCCGTTTTCTTCACAAGCAATCACATGGGACCCATGCACTGCTTGAATTCGCCTTTGGGTCAGTAGGTCAAATATTAAAAAACCTTTTACTGTCCCAAAAAGTCCTCTTAAAGCTTTTAATGCTATTCCAATGCTGATAATTTACTACTTTTAATAGCTAAGGTCTTTTCCCAGTCCAAGTGTAGACAGTTAAATGTTAAGTCTGAATTTTGCACAGAGAAATCTGAGTTTCCTTCGATTCCTCAGACTTAGCCCCAATTCTAGAGAAGCTTCTCAAGAAAAACACATCAGTTCCTACTGATCTACAGATGGATGCAACATTGGTAATAATTTAACCCTCTCTGGGACAAATCTGTTTCGTCTTTATATTTCTGGCAGCTTTGAAATGAAATATTAAAAGAAAACAATAAATGCAGGATAATCATCAGAACAAATGCATCCACTGTGCTATTTTCATCTTTATTAAACTGAATGCAGTTCTGAAAATATTTTCCAAGCACAGATCCTGATGCTGCCAACTAAACCAAAGGGAATTTTTCTGTAGCATTCAGTTATAGAAGGATCAGGCTATGACTGAACAAATACTCTGTCCTTAGGAAGAACAGCTGCTAAAAATAGTGGACAGGACGTCCTAAAGCCACCCTGGCCAAGTACAGGTTATGTGTGCATGAACACACCTGTAACTTGTGGCTCTGCTGCTCCATGATGCCATCCTAGAGCCACTGGAAGATCAGACAGCAAAGCCCTCACCTTTGCCATGCTCCTGTTATTTAAGAAGTCCCATTACTTCCTTTGCTGAGGAAGGAGCATCCAACCTCTGCTCTAACACCTGCTACAGTCTCCACCAGTTACACAGGAGGGTCTGACCCCCAGGTTGATCTAAATCCTTTACAGCTACAGTTTGGGGAACCTGTTTTTGTCCTCTACAATGACACTGCACTCTGACCTCTGCACTGAGCAAGTGGTATTGTATCCTGAGACAGATTAGGGGGAAAACCATTTGTTTCCATTGCCATTTGCAATCCTTTTGGTCTAATGTTACTGCCTTGAGAACACAGACATTCTGCTTTAAACTTTGAGGTAAGGAAGTAGCACAGCCCAGTCAGCTCCAGGACTCACCACTCTTGAGAGCTGCCATCCTGACAAATGTAGACTTCAAAAGGAAGATCTAGAAAATCTGTAATAATTTTAACCATTTACTCTAGAGTCTGCTTTGCTTTGTACACAAATCCAGGCTTTGAGTATCTGCTATCATAACTCTTGATATTTCAATTTGTGCAAAGTAAAGCTGTAGAGTCCTTGAAAGAGTTATATCAACTGCATTCTGTCTTGAAATGCTTGCTTTTATGTCAGCTGTTTGGCAGTATTATGATTTTGAGTGAAAATAATTGTAAATTTTCCTTTCAGATATTACTGCAGAATTTCTTTTCAATGAGAATTTTACATACATGAAAAAAAGCATTTTAACTACTTAGTGTCACTGGCATTGCAGATATTTTTTAAAGAACTTCAGTAACCAGCACTACGAAATACTTACTATTTCTTGTATCATGTTTTTCAAAATTACAAATAATCACAAGAATCCATAAAAGTTGGATGTTTCAGTGCATACTTCTAAGTTTTGTTTTGGTGTCAGGTTTCTTTTTTTTTTTTTTTTTGAGCACTTTAAATTAAGCTGTTAATTTAATGTATTGATTTAATGCATATGAAAATTTAGGTCAAATTAGTTTTCTTTCCTCCCTTATTGATAATGGAAAGTTTATACTGTGGCCAGATTTCATGCTATGTCCTCTGCAGAGCAAGTAATCTCTTCTGTGACCTCTTTGTTCTCTGGTGCACCCTTTCTGCTGGATAGTATCATGTAAAACACAATTCAGGGAGAAAGCCAATGGCAGAGTTAAATTGCAAGATTCTTTAACTCTCTGCAGGGCAAAAGGACTTGACTCTTGTCTAAATATCAGTAAAAGAATCCTGCAAAATATACATCAATCAGCATGTCATTAGCCCAGTATAGCATAAAGCAAACAAACATACTTGAGGCAATATTGTCTAATGGGCAATAGGAAACTGTCATAAATTCACTGGCGTGCCATCGATGACAAATCAAAATAAATAGATAAGGTGTCCAACTTAGATTGCAGCTCACCTGGCAAATTAGTCTTTTGCTTCCAGAGGTTTCAAGTGAGATTCTGATTTCAGATTCATGGGTAGGGGTTATTGTAGCATTTTCAGAAATTGCTATAGGTAGCCATCAGATCATCTGAGGTAATTAATTGATTTTTACTTAACAGCAGTAAAAATAGCAAACCAGCCACTAAAACAGTGTGAAAGAGAATATGGAGACGACTGAACATATTCAAAGCTAGACTGACTAAATGACTTTTTCTGAGTTGATCTGCCTTTTTGGCTGCACTGTATTGTGCAAATTGGAAGCTGGATTTTTATTTTTCTAGGAAGACTCAGAAGTGAGGAATTTAAAAAATCCCACCTTGTAATAGCAAAGTATGAATAAGAGGTTTTTATATCAGTCTTTGATAGTTCTGGTTACGACTGTATTTTGTGGAAGTGAAAGGAGGTACCGTGAATCTTACAGAAGGCAGCAACCATAGTGACTCGAGCCCATATTTCCCACAGAAGACAAAGGGCAAATCAAATCACCATTGGCAGGTGAATTGCATGATGGAAGATTCTGCAGCAGCTCTGTGCTGGACAGACCAATAACAATTCAGTTCCAGCAATATTTAGCTTTAGCAAATGCTGTGCTGTCCATGAACAAACTTAATTAAAAGAAAGCTGAGTCCAGCTTACACAGCAGACACAGCACTCTGACAGTTTGTACAGAGAGAAGAAATCCTGGGCATATATAAACTGTGAACTCTTTTAAAGTTCATGGTTTTAATTAAAACAGTACTTATAAATAATACTCCGCTGTGGAGCTGATACAGGTATTTGTGACAAATAATTTCCTACAATACCTTTTGGTGTTTTCTCTTCATAGGTCATGGGGTTTAGGAATTTGCTTGTTTGCAATTTTTGGACAAAATTTGGTGGAGCAAATTTTAGCCTATGTCTTGTTTAAGAAGTAAATGCAAAGAGTGCTTCAATGATGGCCCAGTAATGCTGGGTGCCCAAGTCACATCTCTCTTTTCTGATTAGATGATTCCAGGGAAAGGGTTTCAAATGGCAGGAGTTCTTTTCTTGGGTCATTATAAAGTTCAGAAGTGCTTAAATTTACTTTCCCAAATCTTAGGGAAGATGCTTTTCTTCAGAATAGCACTTATGAGTGTTTTCTGTGTTCATGTACAGAACTACTGTGTCTTTTCAGAAAGTGATCTCATTGTTAACAGACTTTTGACATGACTTAGTGACAGTTGAGCTTTTACAGAAAATGGATGCTGCAGGTTTAGTTTTAGCTGTATTTATAATGTTTGATGGATTTGGCTTAATTAGTGCTGTAAAATGGTTGCATAATTATTCTGGGGCCAAATCTGTGACTCCTTGTAAACACCACACTGTTAACAAATTTTGAACCATAGTAAGGTAAACATCAGGTAGGGCTGGGCACAGAAGAAAGACGATTTATGAAACATGTAGTCAGCACTAAGTCTAAAAAGGCATAGTGACTACTGTGAAGTTGATCTGTCAGGGTGTGAGATTTAACATCTCAGGATGTTAAATCTTTGAGTATTGGAGCCTTTGGAAGATCATCAAACAATACACAGATTCTTTTGAAGCTACCTAAGACAAAATAAGCTACTTTGAATAACCAAATGTCTTCTGTTCTTCAGTATTTTCAGTGAAACCATCCGTATTTAGATGGTCTTGGTTAAGGAGATAGCTTGTGCTTCCAACAATGCCTAATGCAAAAAAATTTAAAGTGGAAAAGGGATAAAACCAGGCTCAGTACAGATAAGCCTGGGGGCATCATGCCAGTGTTTGAGGGAGTGTGCTAGTGAGATCTGCTGTATCAGTGGAGACAGGGGATGGAGATCCTTGCAGTAGCAAGAACACAGGGGTTATTGAGGTGTTAGAAACCTTAGAAGCACCTGACAATGGTTGTGTAATAAAAAGGGCTTCTTCCCCAAAATACATATTGGGATTGATAATCCAACTAGAAGTTAATCTGGCTACTGCCATGAAAAAAAAAGTTGCTTCTATAAATATATCAGCAATAAAAGGAGAGCTAAGGAAAATTTCCATACCTTACTGGATGTGGAAGGAAACAGTGACAAAGAATGAGAGGAAAAGGCTGATGTACTTAATGTCTTCTTTGTCTCAGTCCTTAATAATAAGACCACCAGTTGTTCAGTGAGCTGAAAGATGGGGATGGGATCAGAATGAAGCCCACATATTCCCAGGGGAAATGGTGTTTTGCTATACAAGTTCATGGGGCCAGACAGGATCTACCCCAAGGATACTGAGGGAGCTGACATAGTGTTCATTGAGTTACTTTCAATCATTTCCCAGCAGTTCTGACCAACCAGGGAGGTCCTGGTTGACTAGGAGTTAGCAAATGTGACACTCATCTATAGGGATGGGAATATCTGGAGAACTACAGGTCTGTCAGCCTGATCTTGGTGCCAAGGAAGGTTATGGAACAGATCATCTTGAACACAATCATGCAGCACATGCAGGACAACCAGGGCATCAGGCCCAGTCAGAATGGGTTTGTGAAAGTCAGGTCCTGCTTGACCAACTTGGTCTCCTCCTATGACAAGGTGATACACTTAGTGGATGAGGAAAAGACTGTGTATGTTGTTTATCTAGACTTTACTGCAGCCTTTGACACCATTTCCCACAGCATTCTTAAGGAGAAACTGTCTGCTCATGGTTTGGATGCATGTGTTTTCACTTGGTAAAGATTGTCTGGATGGCCAGGCCCAGGGAAAGGTGGTGGATGGAGTTGTNCCAAGGCCAATTATATGGGATTCAACAAGATGAAGTGCTGGGTCCTGGACTTGGATCACAACTTCACTGAGCACTGCAGGCTTGGAGAAAAGTGGCTAGAAAGCTGAATGGTGGAAAAGAACCTGGGGGTGTGCTGGCTGACAGCAGCTGAACATGAGCCAGTGTGTGTGTCCAGATGGCCAAGAAGGCCAATGGTATCCTGGCCTGTATCAGCAACAGTGTGGCCAGCAGGACCAGGGCAGGGATTGTCCACCTGTGCTCAGCACTGGTGAGGCCACACCTCAAATACTGTGTTCAGTTTTGGGCCCCTCACTACAAGAAAGACAGTGAGGGTCTGGAGAGAATCCAGAGAAGGGCCATGGAGGTGGTGAAGGTTCTGGAACACAAGTCCTGTGAGGACCAACTGAAGGAGATGGGGTTATTCAGCCTGGAGAAAAGGAGGCTCAGTGGAGACCTTATCATTCTCTACAACTGCCCAGAAGGAGAGTGTAGCCAGGTGGGGATTGATCTCCCAGGTAAAAAGTGATAGGACAAGAAAAAATTTCCTCAAGTTGCACCAGGGGAGGTTCATATTGGATTTTAGGAAAAGGCTGCCCAGGGAAGTGGTGGAGTCGCCATATCTGGAGGGATTTAAAAGACAAGTACGTGTGGCAGGTAGGGACATGGTTTAATGATGGACTTGGCAGTGCTGGTTAAGGGATGGACTCAGTGATCATAAAGGTCTTTTCCAACTTAAACAATTCTATGATTCTGTGAAAGAGCTTTGAAAATCCTCTTGACAAGGAGGCCTGCATTACTTTTAGCAGTTACCTTCAACTGCATCTGTTGTGTTATTAATACATTGTACACTCATAAAATCCATGTGAAGTTTAGGCTTTCTATACAGCATTGGTGTGGTGCTCAACAAGACAGTGAAACTAGCCAGGGATCAATAGTTAACTGGCCATTGATTTAGCTGTCTACATTGTTAAAAATATGCCCACACAAAGGAAAGCAAATAAGCAAGGAAAAAGTCAGAGGGAACCCTGGCAGCTGCACTTCATTCATTTTGTTCACCTCATGTTACTGCAATGATGGCTCAAAACATGTCATTGACAAATCTGGAAGGCTGCATCATCTGGACTATTGCTGTAGCAAAGGTATCGTGAGAGTTTGTTCGTTTGTTCCTCCTTTTTATTAAACAAATATGTAACGTAAAAAATCTTTGAAAACAGGACTACCATCACTTAATTCACATCAGTGTATCTTCTTTGATTGGAAAGGCACTACATACACAGGCAAGATCTCCATCCCCAACCACTACACCAAACCCTTCCCTCCCATCCTTGCTGAGAAAGAGGAAGAGGATTTCCTGCTGTCACTTCTCTGATACCAGGAGATGGTGGATTTTGGGGTGACTTCTTTTCAACTTTCACATTACTAACCCATATTCATCCTATCCAACAGTGACTAAGTTAGGAACATCCTATCATGCCTGGATAGGTCAGTGAAGAGGGAAGCTCTCTAAATGTTCCTTGAGGACAGCAGGTATTTGAGCTGAAGTTAAAAACCAGGATTATAAATTCAGTACCTTACTCTGTCTGAAAACAAGGCATCTTTTGCACATGTGAAAAAATATGCCTCATAAATGTGGAAAAGCAGTAGGAATAAATGGAGTAACAATAGAAAACTGGAGGGAAACTCTTTTCATTCAGAATTTTAGCCTGTGAATCCAACCAAATGCACATAAAATCAACTTTTAAATGAATGTGTTTCAGATGTCCTGAAAAGTTCTCATGATCTGCAGTATGAAAAACTAAAATATTACAAAATAAAACAAAAAGAGTTACTGAATGTGAATCTACTGAGAAAAAGTATTACATGCTTCCTCTAAATTTCATTTAGGCTTAGTGGCTATAAAAAATCCAGTTTAGAAATAATTTAATAAACTGAAGATGAGACTGATGCTACCATACAACTGCAGTTTTCAAAACAGTGAGCAAACACTGGAAAATGTATGAAATGGCACATAAATATTTCCATGTACATGATCTGGTTTCATATATATGGTTCCACAGAAATTACTTTTTCTATAAAAAACATGACAATTTTTATCTTGAGGAGAGACAAAATTTCAACCTAGATCTTTAAGGGAGACAAGGAGTTCAATACATAGGCTGAAGATCTGGGCAGTAGCCATAAGGCAGAGCTGAACTAATTTGAGGAAAATAGTGATTGAGAATGTTTTGAACCTGCATCTGAAAAGACAGAACTGTGTTTCTAAAGGTGAGCTGTAATATTGACCTGTGTCAAAATTAATATTATGAAGTCTCAATTTATTAAAGACAAGAAAAGCATATGATGTATTAGTATAAATATTGATTATATCTTTTAAAAGAGGAGTTCAGAATCTCATATTGATCCACATAGAAAGTTATATTCTCAGAATAAGTTTGGAAGATGGAAAAAGAAATCATTTGAACTCATAATCAGTGCTTAGTTTCCTAGAGCAAGCTGCTCTAAGAAGAAATAAATTAGGTTCAGTAAAAGGAATTGGTACATAAAGTTTCCAGATAAACCACAGTTTCCAGTCCTACTGAGATCACAGATTAGAAGAGGTTTGAGTTCCTTTGGGGAAAAAAATAACATCGCCAAAGCTGTCTGCCCCTCCCTACACGTGTCTTTAAAGAATGCATTACTAAATGTACTGCGTAAAGAGGCTCAGCCTCAGCTCGCACAAGCAGGAATTGTTCTTTCAGCTTTTCATGCATTGCTTCCAAAGATTATCTCAAAGTGGGAGGGAAAATCCCATCTGAACGTTGTCCTTCCTTTCAAAAGTGTCTGGGAGGGCCCTGCAAAGCAAACAGCAAACTTGGAGTTGAAGCACACTCTCCACTAGGTGTTTGTTTTGGTTTTTTTGTTTTGTTTTGTTTGAAATGCTGTTGGTGTAATGCATTTCAAATCCTCTGCATTATAAACTTCTTTTGCTTCCTTGGCACAGGCCTTGGAAACTGAGTTACTGGCCCAGTTCTTGCTAAAAGGCAGTGACAAAATTTCTGGCTGTTTCCCCATTACAACTACTCCTGACTGCTGAACTCCAGAGCTTTGCAGCAGGATGCCTGCTGCTGACCACTGGAGTTGGTCTGAGCTGACCAAAAACATGGGCTTGACCTCCTCTTAGTTTGCAGTATTCACAATTTTAAACCTTCCAATTTTAAAATTGGATTTTTTTTTCCAAATTGGAATTAAAAAAAATTTAAACCTTCACAACTTTAAGCCTTTCTAGGTGTGGTTTTGACCACTTTGAGAGTTTCTATCATACACAGCCCCAGCCAGAATGGCCCAACTGTAACATATGCATGCAGCTAAAGCCCTTGGAGTGCAAGGGCCAGAGGAGCTGAGGTATTATGCTCATACAATGATGGTGAAACAGGCTGCAGTGGGAGCAAAGGGAGTTGCAAAAAGCCATGCACTTCTCTGGAGAGGAGCTTAAATTGACTTAATTTCTTTTTTTTCTTGTTGTTGGCTCATTCTCTGGCACTCATTGTACCCACACAGACTGGCACACACCAGGATCCCAGAATGCGCTTAGCCAAAGGTGTGAGGCTGTGCCAGGATTCCATAGGGTTGGGGCTGACTGGATAAGTTTATCTCTGCTTCTTTGGGGCCGCAGTGCAAGTGCAAACTCCATGTGGAAAATCCTTAGGCTGTCAAATGGTAGATCTTGGCTGAAAGGTACATCAGTGAGGATAGCCAGGAGCAGGTTTTTGAGCGTGCCTTGAGACCGCGCTTGCAAGTCTGCATGTCTTGAGCATGGTGCTTCTGCAGCTGGCACACACAGCGGGCTCCACAGCTGCTTCACTGATCTCTTCACAGAGCAGCAACTTGGCCTGGTGCTGTACCCATTATTTATCTGAGTTTGGCACAGGGCCTGGGAAAGGCAGAAGAGCTGTGCTGCCACACTGCAGAGAGCCCTCCGCTGCTCCCAGCAGCCCCTTGCTCCTGTGGACCACCAGGACAGCTGATCCTGGTCCCCCTGGGGAAGACCTTCTCACTCATGAGGGATTGATCCAAGGGACAGGTGGGCTTTGGGAAGACTGTATCAACAGGTGTGTCATTGCCCTGTAGTGCAGGGCCAGCATGGTGTCTCTTGTGTGGTCAGGAGGGGTAAATTTCTTCTCTAAAAGGGTGGTCAAGGATTGGAACAGGCTGCCCAGGGAGGTGGTAGGATCACTGTCCATGAAAGTTTTTAAGAAACATGAAGATGTGCTTAGGGACATGGTTTAGTGGTGGACCTGGCAGTGTTAGGTTAATAGCTGGACTTGAACTTGGAGGTCTCTTCCAACCTTAGTGATTCTAGGATTCTATGAAATCACTAGCAGAGCCCAGGCTCTGCTGGGCTGGTGGCCCCACTGTGCTGGCTCCAAGTCACCACCTGCAGGGCATCCAAGTCACTGTGCTGTTGGAGTTGTTTGTGGTAAGCACATGTCTTTCTGCCACTCACCCTTTTGGTTCCTGCCCAGACTATTACGGGCATAGGAGGAAGATTCTGAAGTGACCTTCAGTATCAAACAAAAGACATTAACTCTCTCACTGATGACTGGTCAGTCAGTACAGTTTGGGACCAGAGATGATAATAAATGGTATTTTAGCATCCCATGATGGGCAGTAGCATTGTTTAATGTCTAGTGAAAAGTTCTTAGAAAGAACTAAATGAACCAGAGGGAGCCTTATCCAGGCTAACATTGCCATCAGTCCTGCAACCCTGGGAGGTGTTCCTTCACTGAAGGCAGAAACTGAGCTCTCAGCTGTTAGGATTATGAAAGGCACATAGTTCATGGGGTGCTTGGACTTTTGGTCTGGTCAGGCTTATCTTGTCAAAAAATAGGCACATTTTGAACAGCAGGATGCTTACCTTTGACAGTAAAAAGCTTAGGAGTGGCACTGGGTGGGGGAAGAGAATATCTCACGTGGAAGCTTGGGGAATCTGGGATGAAAAGGGTTGGGCAAAATGAGAGGTGCATGTCAGTACCTCCATGCTGAATGTCAGAGGTCTCTGCACAACTGAAAAAGATCACAGTGCCAGAGGCTGGGAGTGGGACCAAGCCTGAGAATCAGGGACTCATGAGGGTAGGTGGCAGTGGGGTCTGTCTGCACAGTGATAGGGCAGCTGGGTTCCAGACCACTCCTGTGAAACCTGCTCAGCTCCTGGCTGTCACTGTGAAGGCATTTCATCTTGTTTCAGTTGGTTGTGTGATATATGGCTCTGTGGGGTGATAGTTGTCTGTAAGGGAAAGGGGTATTTCTCTAAATGTTATATTTGTATAGTAAGGAAAAATAATGTGAATTATTTCCTTTCTTAGAAAACACTGTTGTGTTGTGGAGGTAGCATGAGTGGCCTCATCTGTCTCTCTCTGTTTGCAGCATTTATTTATCATGTTGATAAAAGATAGGTTTGGCAAATCCCTGTGAAAGAGTGACTATGGTCTGCTAGTCTTTTATTCATCCTCAGAGTGTAGCTGACTTTCCATGGATATTTAAAACAACGACATTTAATCTCTAGCACAGTTAAAAGGCTTATGTGTTCCTGGTTCAGAAGTGACACACATTGGCAACGGTTCTTATTTATTTCATTTGTTTGCCTCAGCTTGAAAACTGAGTAGTCAAAGGAAGAGTTCTCATTTTAATGTGCAGGACTGAGTTGTTTCAATGAAAGCAGAGGCTGTTGTGAAATTACTGATGCATAAACTCCACTTTTTCACATTAGTCTGGTTTTGGCTACAGGGGTTTCATCAGCATATTTTTTTCTAAATATTAGCAAGAGATGTTAGTCCTTGAGCACTGATTGGTAGATTAATCAAAGCCCTTAACCAATCAATAGGTAGAGGTTTGCATAATAATGGAATTATTTCTGAAGAACTGTGCCAATTAGAATTGCAAAACTTTCTGCTTCAATTTGCTTCTTGAATGCCTCTGCTTTACCTGCCTCTACTGCTCACCCTTTCAAAGTACTTAGTAACAATGAAGATGCTTCCAAATTCCTACATCTTTCATTTTTTTGTGTGGCTTCAGGATTTGGAGGGTGGATAAGGGGGGAAGTATCAATCAATAAAACTTAAAGTTTGCATATAGAAAAGGTGAAAAATGTAAAGCAAAAAAGGAGAGAGAGAGAGAGAAAGAAAATGGTTTGCATTCTTGTCTCCTTGCTTTTCCCAAAGCTGAAAGTGTGATCTGAAGCTCATATTCCTTTTCTTTTCTTGTCTACCTTCCCTCCAGGACTGTCTGCATGATCTTCCTTCCATTGTTGGTACTGTAGCAGTTCTAACCCCTCACTAGCATCTTTTGGTTACTGGAGAGAGACTAGCTTTTGGATCTGTATAAATGTAAATTGATGTGAGAGGAAGGAAGATGACTGCAGGGAAAGATAACTGGAAAGGGAAAGAAGGTTTTCCTAGATTTGAGGTTTGTAACTTTAGTTGAATTAGCAGTAAGTTCAGTGTTCATGTGTGTGGTGTTCCTCTCCTCTCTTCTGCCCCTTACTGTAAGACATGGTGGTAACTGGGTATATTTTTATGGACAGCAGCTTGAAAACATGTCTATTTTGACATTTTATTTATATTTTGTAAAACAGTGAAGAATTCATCTTGCATGGTAATGTGTTGTTCCATGGGGTAGTGAGTCTGGAGATGCAAAGCTGGAATGCAGTGGTCATTAGGCAGTATGTCCAAAGACAAGCATCAACAGCCCTGAGATCAGAAAAAGTACAACAGTATTACGTGCCTCCTGAATTTAGACCTTTTGGAGTATCCATTTGCAGTTTTTTGTCTCATCCAAAAGGGCTAAAATTCCCCTTGAGCTTGGGGTAAGAGATGCTAAACACTTTCTTCAGCTTCTGATTCTGCTGTTTAGCTACATTAGATTTGCCTTAGTCATTCTTATCCCTGCAAAGATGGGGTGTGTGAATCAGAACTTGAAGCAATTTCTCTTTCCAGTATTGAGGCCTTGAATGTACAAGGCAGTGAAGGAGCAGACATCTATCTTGGTTCTGTCCTGTCTTCATACATCTTCTAGAAACAGAATGCATGATTGTGTTTGACAAGGCACATCCTCACTGATTTTAATGGAGTGTAATTTGAAACTAGTTTAGTTAAACCAGGGCAGATGGCTGCAGGACTGTGTGTAATTTCATAACAGTGCAAGGCTGTGGTGCTGCTGCAAGATTATTAATCCGATTTTAGGGACAACTCAGCAAAAAAAGGGTATTGCTGTTGTCAACTCAATGTTGAACAAGTACAAATTAATTCTGCCCATTAAAATGTGCAATAAAAAGAACTAAAACTCTCTCAGAGAACTTTCTCAGAGAAGGTGTTGTCTGGATTACTGTGCAGTATAATGATTGCATCTTATATTTTTGGTTATTTAACATTAGCTGAAATTATGTAGTAATGCCTGGTTCCAGTCAGGCTTGTACTGGCAGGTGATCAGATATTATGTAAAGCTTGTAGCAATAAAAATGGACAGAGCCGTGAAAATTTTCAAGGGCATAACTAAATTGATTTAGGGCAATGAAGACCTGGTTGTCTGTAGACAAGGGGTTTTTTTACTGCTTTAATACACTTATTTTACATATGGCATCTATGTCTCTTTCATGTTTCTTTGCAGTAGTTCAGCATACAAGAATAGGAGTTGGTGTGGTTACCAAAATGGAAGGTTTAGCCTAAAGATCTGAAATAGAAGAAGAAAGCTGCTTTCAAATTTGTTTTTTCAATTATTCATGCTACAGGCTTTGTTTTGTAAGATTTTTTTAATTTAGTCCCAGAATAAACATGAGCCCTTGCTCACCAGGACCATAGGTTGAACCACAGAACTCCCTCTCCTGTTCCTGGCCCAGTTAGATCTTGTTGCTTATTATTAGGAAAGACATTTTTTGAAGGGGAAAAAAAGGAAAAGATACTATGAAAAGTGTTCTGTATTTTCATCCAAATTTGTTCATGATAAACAGGCTGAATGGGCAGTCTTCAGGCTGGAAAGCACATCTGCTTAAAATATGTGTTGGATTTTTGTTCTTTATTTATGTTAACATTAGCCCATTTGTGGAAATCACGTTTTCTTCACTATCTCTTTGCTAAATTAGGACACAAATCCAAGAACACTTGTGCATGAGAGTAATTTTCTGTAAATGAGTAGTGTCACTGAGTTCAATAAGAGCAATCTCGCACAGAATTAAGCACATGCATGAGAGTTTGCAGAAATTTGGCAAATATGTTGCCATCATGAAAAGATTACCCAGCTCTTCTTCTAACACAGCTATGAATTCTTATTGTATGAGCCATGAGCTATTCTATCATGCCAAGCCTAACTGAGGATATTTCTCTTATTTTGTCATAGCAACAAGAGCAAGATCCCACAAATCTATACATCTCAAATTTACCTGTGTCCATGGATGAGCAGGAACTGGAGAATATGCTGAAACCCTTTGGACATGTCATTTCCACCAGAATATTAAGAGATGCGAATGGAGTCAGCAGAGGAGTCGGCTTTGCCAGGTGAAACCTTTGCTCTTACTTTGAATTCACACATTTTTTTTGCCTTTGGTCATTTGCAAATGCTGTCAGTTCTGTAGCTCTGAAGTCTCACAGCTCTGGAAGATGCAGAGAAGCACCTTTATCAAATTGTATCTTTTCTTTCCACCAAGAAATGCCAGTTCAGAAGGATGTTCATTTTGTCTCCCTAAAAATCGGTTCATTCTCTGTAGGTATATGTGAATAAAAATGGCTAGGAGTAGTGAGTTATCTGTTCAAGATCAAGCTCAGGTAATAATAATTGTCCTACAGCAAAAAGCACACATCTGGTAAAGAAACCAATGCTTGTGCTTAGGAGGTCTTGGGGTGAACCTATTGAGGTCTTTCAGTACCTGAAGGGGTCCTGTAAAAAATCTGGAGAGCGACTAGACAGTGTTTAATGTTCCTTTCAATCCCAACCATTCTATGAAACTGTTTAAATATTTGGCAAAGGTTTTGCAACAGGAGAAAGTAAACTTAGCAGCTGGAAGAGCAAAGGGTAGGAACTGTTACTGAAGAAATGTGTCTTCCTTGAAAACTGCAGCTTCCTTGAGCTGCAGCTATGAAAAGAGCTTAAGAAGAAATATTTGCACAGAACAAGCCCTGACGGAGTAGTCAGATATTTTAGACAGAATGGGCAACATATTGTTACCATGTACTTCATTGTTAGTACAGATAGACAAGGTTCCATGTTTACTCTCAGGGAATATTTACATAGATTCTCTTCAGCTTGAAACATTCTCAAATCAAATAGTTTTCTTTTGAAACGTCAAGAAATAGAGTGCTATATATAGAAAGATATTGAAAAAACAAATAAGAAGAGAAATTTGCAATTCTGCTGCAAATCAGTCTTCTGCTTCAAAAGAAAAGGGGAAAAAAAAATCCCAGATCATTGTTTCTACAGAATATTCATAGTATTGTGCTTTGTAGAGGAGGAAAATAACTTCTTCATCTTGCAAATTTCTCTGAAATCCATCATATCTTGGTATATCATGGTACTTCTGTTAGTGTCATAACACCACTGAGTGAAATGAGGTACTGTGTGATAAAAAGTTAGCTTTCAAGAAAAGTGACATTGTAGTGTTACCTCTGGCCTTAATTTGAAAGATCATCATGCACAAAAAATATTAAGATAATATTATCTGAATTCAAATGGGAAAAGGCAAAACATTTATGCTGAAAGACGGCACACTGTTCCTTACGCATTCTTGCAGATAACAACGCGAATTTTTCTAGCTCACTAAATATAGATTAGTCTAAGTCATGGATAAACTCGCATTTTTGAAAACTGACTTACATTGTGAAAATATATTTAATTATGGAACAGATTTCATGAACCCTTTAATAATCTAACTTGTAGGTTGTGTAATTCACCATGCAAGCAACAGCGGGGTAAAACCTTCACTCCATCAAAGTATACAGCAGATTCCCACTGATTTGAGTGAGGCTGAAGTTAATCCAGGAATTTAGAACCATAGATGAATGCTGACTCTTGTCTTTGCAGAATTGTAAATACAGCATTTAATTACATGACTTTCTTTTTGTAATGAAGTGCTACTTGGTATCTTTTTCCTGTATGTCAAACCAGATAGGTTGTTAAGTTGTTTAGCTTTTCTTGTAATCATGAAGATTTCATTCTAGTGTATCTATAGTGTGAGGACATGCTGAGTGGGTACTAATGCAGTATAGGTAGGGGATGGAAGCTGTATTTCCAGTCCAAATAAGATTTTAGAAGTTGAAATCAGCACCCAGGGTGAGGATCCTGGCTATTCTGACCTGGAACCTTATATCACACTATATCTTGCCTGTTTGTGGAATGATGCTTAGCATAGCTCTAAACAGACCCAGAGAAGCACTGGAGAAAAAGTTATATTTGCATATGCTAAAATGATGCAGCATCCAACAATTTTGAAATTTGATGTTTCAAAGGTATTCATTACATTTTATGATGATTAAAAGTCACTTTTTGAGTCTACACAATCATGGAAATAGTCAATTCAAAATAACTATATTCATTCAAAAAGCAATCAGAAGTAAAGACTGAAGGTAGACAGCTATTGTCAGATTTTTCTTCTAAATGGGTATGATTAGCAGTTTTATAGTACTGCAGGTGGCTACTTAATCATTTATAACCTGGAGAACTTCAAATATTCTTAAATCAAAATTATCTTAGTAATGTCCAGTGACATAACAGCCTCCCTTGGACTATGAGACTACAAAACCAGATCTGAGTGAAAGTTAAGCCATGAAACTATTTCCTCTCTTTTGCACCCCTCAAAAGCAACTGAACAGATTTTCCAGAATCTTTCCAGAGCATTTCACTGTGGCCTGAGCCAACTGTGCCTGGGTACACCCAAGGGGAGATTTTGGGGTGGAGAGTTATGAGCAAGGGGCCAGAGGAGGGAAACTTTAGAGTTTGACTGTGGCTTCATGAAAGCCTATCCATGCTATGACCTCTGCTCATCTGCCTCTGCCTTGCCCCTGGCCCATGCTTTGTTCTTCAAGGCCATACTGCCTGCCTTCAGGCTCTCTGTGGGGACTGGCTTTCCACAGGGCTTGTACTGCTGCACTCTTTTGGCAGGGGTGTTTCTGTTGGCACCAGCAAGCAGAAGCTGAGACAAAACACAGCCTATCCTAGAGCACACAGAGAAATGAGAAGGAATAGGAGGGGGCAGAAATACTTACTAGAGGTAGGATATTGGAAAAAAGGAGGCACTTCTTTGGATGTGAAGCTTTGAGTTCAGTTTGTTGTAAGATTGCCTGTCGAAAGAGAGAATGACACCGTGTTGCCCTTGCACAGAATTTCATCACAGCACTTAAATTTGTAGGTGTTTCTCTTAAATCCCTGTTGCTGGGAGCAGTCTAATAACTTCAGCACCTGATCTTTCATTTTAAAAGTGTAAGTATATTCTTTAGAGTTTAGAATAAAATCACAGTCCTTCATCCTAAAAGAAAAAAAAGGCAAGATGAAACAGAACAAAAAAAAACAAAGGAAAGAAATCTACAGAAACTGGATCTTATTTCAAGATATAATTTTAAAGCTGATTTCTTATATGTTTGGCAAACAGAACATTAGTAGTGCTGTTGATGGTATGAGTAAAGCAGATGAGAGGTAGTAGGAAGGTCTTTGAGGGAGGCTGGAATTACTGAAAAGGGGAAGGTATTGAGAGCATGGAGGGAAATATTTATCCTCATCCAGAAGAAATGTTGCCATTTATAAAGAGGTAACTGTATGTGCTAGAAGACCTGGCTTTCCACAGGCCCACAAAGGATGAGTTAAGGTGGGAGAAGATTGAGGAATAATAAAATCACAGTGGTGGCAAAGCAGTGGTGCTGTTTTGCTAAATGAAAGGAGGAATATTTAGAGAGAGATTTCTGAGGATCAGTGATGTTGCTACTTTGGAGACATAGAAGTGTCAGCAGCACCAGGGGATAATGAACATTCAGGCAATTTAGGGATGCATTTGTGAATAGGAAAAGTGCTTTGTTCTTCCTTATTCAAGGGTTTAATTGAAGGCGGTTGAAAAGATGCTATAAATTTAGCTTGGATAAATCCGTCATCTGGGAGGGTAGCACAGGCTTAAATATTACAAGGATCATTCCTACTTTCAGTCAGAAGAATGATCTGTCACATCCTACATCTTAACCAGGAAATTGCTTTATAACTGAATATCTCAGGTGAATCTGGAAATCCCAAACATGCTCCAAAGACTTTGTGTGTGAGATCTGTAAAATACTCCAATGTCCACGGTGAGACATTTCCATTGAAAAGCCTCCCTGGAAAAGCTTTGGAGCAACATTGCAGGGTGGTGGGAAGGTCTGTGTGGGAACATATTTCTGGGACCCTCACATTTCCATCTGCTGTTCCAACCTGAACAAATTTGGGTGGACTTTGTACATCCCTAAGAAAACTGACAGGCATGAAGCCACACTTTCAGGGAGAAGCAAACTCAGGAGAAGGATAGGTGGAATGCCTAGGATACCTAGACAAATATTAATAGAACTCCATAAGATGAAAATTAGTATGAAGCTCTGAAAGGGGATGAAGGAGGAAGCTGGGAAGTTGGGAGCCATCAGATAATTTGGCTGAGCAATTTGCATAATCCAAGCCTGAGCTACTGTGAGTTTAGTTGAAGAACTCCTTGGGCTTTGAAAAAGGGAGCAAGGAGACATTGGTGTATATACCTTGGGGAGGGACTGAACTGGTACCACTGAATCGATTAAATAAAAATTGCTGTTTATAACCCCACAATAAAATACCATTCAAGTATTGTTTAAGTGTCTTCCCTAAAGAGATAGTAGTATTCATAATACCATACACAGGTTTGTCACACTCAGCTGAGCAACAGAACAAGCATTTTATAGGTCCTTTTAAATGATAAAGTGCAAAGAAAGAGTTAGAAACCACTAACTTTTTTATTTTGTTTGCTGTCTTGTAACTTAAAACGACCTTGCAAGATTCCTCCCCCAAGCGACATTTTACAACGAAGTCATAAGCTTCTGAAAACAGAAATTTATGATGGAAATGCTGACAGTCAGACAGTCAAGTATTGCACTGCTGGCGGGCACCAGTATAATACTTAACCTGAGACTGAGAAGACAGTAGCATAAATCAGCCTAGGTCGAGGTGGAAATGACTGTGTGTTCATAATGTTCTTTTCCAGTAACATAAGAAAATTTGTCCAACACAAATGGTCATAAAAAATGGTATAATGCTGTTCCCAGCAAATTACCAAAGTCAAGAGATTCTCAGTCAGCTGTCACCTCAGAGGACAGGTACATGTCAGGGACATGCTTCTATCCCTTCATGATCCACTGGCAGGGTCTGTAGTGAGGCATTTAAACACTCTGCTGTTGGGAGTTTGGGCTTCATCCTTATCTTCATCTCTACCCCATTCTTCTGTAAAAGCTTCCAATGGGTTGCTTTTCTTCACCTGCCTGTCTTTTTTTACTAAACTTACCTCCTGTATATCTGCATTTTACATGTCTTAAATTTAGTCTTTGGAAACAATATTCAACTTGGCTACTGAAAGGGTGCAACAAAAAATAGGAAACAAGATTTTTGAGCCATCACAGGATCATTATTCTATTTATAGAAGCTTTGCATGGATTTCAGTAGAAATGATTATGCTCCAGTTTGCACTGAAGTAAAACGAGAGAGATGAGAGTTTAATTTCTTTGGTTTTTTGTCCTTAAAGTAAGCTGTACATCTTTCAGAGTTTTCCAGGATATAATTAAATTATTTCTTCTGACCCAAAGAGGTTTCTCTATGGAGAGCACTGTAAGTACAGAGCTGTAGTGCAGAGATACTCGGGCAGCTCACCTTGGGTGATGCTGCAAGGTATAGAATGAACCATGTCTCGAGAGGAGAAGGGTGGCTTCTGTAGATTTTGTATATTTATCTGAGAAAGTAAACAACCTCCTCTTGTTCAAGCAGACAGCTGAAGAATATACAGGCAAGACATGTTGGGAAAACATATAATTTGTGAGCAATGGGGAGAATTTGTCAAAATAAATGTCTTCTTAGGCTGCGAGTTGCAAAGGAATAGCTTTTTTCCAACACAGAATGAATTCAAACCAAGAAGCACAAACATCTTGAAGCAATCTCTTACTGACTGAAAAGCTGGGGAGATACCTAGATCTGTTACAGGGGAGGAGGAACTCACAGGTTGCAGTCATATCAGGGTTTTGAATACCTGGAATCAAATTAGCAAAATAGATTTAAAAAACAACTGAATATTTTTCCATGGAAGGATGAAAAACATAAGGAGGTTCTAAACCTCATGCTAATCAAAATTAGCTTGCAGCTTTAGAGAATTTGAGACCTGAAGATCATTTTGCCTCACATCTTTTGTATCATAGGCAGTTGAAATACTCCCACTTACCTAATATTTAGATAATGCTCATATTTTACTAAAATAAGACTTTCAGAAATAATTTGAAGACATTAACCAGAAAAAAAGGACCACCTCTTTTCTATCTAATGCTTGCCAGTGGATCATCTTCCTTGCATTTAAATGTTTCTGCCTAATTTCTCTTTTGAATTTGTCTGGTTCTTGTCACAACTTTCTCAGGAAGAGTAAAGAAGTCCTTACTCCCTAGTTTATTCTCCCCACAAAGGTACTTATGCAGTGCTCTCAGACTGCCCCTCTAGTCATCTTTTTGTTATGCTAAAGAAATTGAGTTCTCTGGTGTGTTCTAACTATGGTCTCCATTCTTTGAGCTCCCTCACTGTATAATACTGTTACTACCTGCCTGCTTCCATCTTTGCAAAATGCCTGAAACAGTAGGGAAACATTGTTCTCCAAGCTTTATTTATTATTCCTGCTCTTGTAAATGTAAACAATTTTCATATGTTGACCATAACATAAACGTGGTACTAACAAGTTCATGTTTAAATATTTACTCTGGATATAAAAAAAATGTAGTCCTGATTCTCATTTACATTATTATTAAGCAAAGTGACTATAGGGTATATGTAAACCAAACCCACACTTTTCCACTAACTGGTAATTACATGGTACTGAATATTTCTCAGGTAATAATTATGTAATCACCATGTTATTCCTTATATAAAAATTGTATTAAGTTGTTTCTTGACACTGCATCAATCTTCGTAATAAGCATGTATAAGAGCTTTAGGAGGGGTTTAAAATCATTTTTCTTTCCTCTCCTCTCCTCT